>CAOLHI010003762.1:0-155580 GCA_948474755.1 Ctenosaura bakeri | reverse complement strand
GCAACATGTTTTCTCTTGATATGGAACAGCAATCGGATAGTGCTTGGGCACAGTTTCACCCTGTTATCACCTGGTATCAATTTAGTACTCATTAGTCACCCTCAGCCCAAGTGGTAGCTGATTGGCCATGGGTTGTGCTGGGCCTTTTTCAACTACCATTGTGCAGCCAGAGAGAAAGACATAGGGTATTATAGTGCTTATAGTGCTTTTGTTTCACTTTCAACATCCTGTGGAATTCAGGAGTTTGTAGTTAACTGAGGCCAAAGAGCTCTCTGGCTGAGAATTCTAAATGCCCCTTCCTAAACTGCAAACCCCAGGATTCCATAGGAGATTGAAAATGGAATAATAGCACTTTAACAGTGCAGTGTGGAAAGGTCCATAGCTTACACCCTCCTATCATAAGCACTCTGGTGGAGTGTTACACTCCATCAAATCAAATACAAAGTCTTGGCTGGTGCTATAAAGGAGAACAGCAGTTCCAGACATGATGTTGGTTCTCAACGGACTTTATTAATTGACACAGACTTAATGGACACAGAGCACCTTCTGATCTTTGCTAATCCATTAAGCTAAGGATGATACAAATGCTGGTGAAATATACAGGCAAACACCATCTCCCCTAAGAAAACGGCAATAATGGCCTCTGGATCCACAATACTTGTTTGGCTCCAAAAAGAGAAAAATGCAACCTGAATAGGGTGATAAGCTGATGGCACTGAAGTATAGATAGGCCACGCTTAAGTGCACTGGAGAAATTGCTTCTGGGGAATGCTCCTTTGTGAGCATATCGCATTTTAAGGCAGGCAATTGTCTATGTGTTTGTGCTGAAAAGACTGCAGATAGCTCTGGTAAAGGTTCTCTCTCTCTCAGTTCCCTTCCCTCTGTGTGTGTGTGGTGTGTGTGTGTGTGTGTGTGTGTGTCAAAAGGCTGCTCTTCTCAGGACATGGAAGTTTGGAATGAGTTTTTAACACTATGCAAAGTTTAACATCATTTGAAATGCATTCTGAAAATGTCTGATGTTTGCCAAAGTGAAAAGAGATAATTGAACTTTTTCATTATTTAACGAGACATACTATTTGCTGTTTTACCCTATCTGGCTCAGGCCAAGATGACCTGAAGGACCACATTCTCCCATTTGGGGCTGCATATGTTGTAAGATCATCCAGTGATGACATTCCCCCTGTCCGACCACCCTCATAAGCACAGCTGGTGGGAACACAGTTCAGGGCCTTCTTAGGGTCTGCTCCCAAGCTCTGGAACTCCCCTCTGAAACAGGTCAGACTGGCATCTTCTTTTCTATCTTTCTACAGGCAGATGGAGACTTTTTGTTTTGTTTTGTCAGGTCCCTTCATGGAGAACAGCTTTGCACAAAGTACTGTATTGTCCATTTATTGTTTTCTGTTTAATAGTTATGTTTTAGCAATTAATGGTTTAAATTTCAAAGCAAATTTAATTGCATTTTAACTTTCATATGAAATGAACTCTTAGAAATGCTTAATTTAACTTTTGCAAGTTGCTTTGAGTGCTGAACTGGAAAAAAAGAGATAGGACATAAACAAGTTAAGCACAGGAGGAGGAAGAGAAGGAAAACAAAGATGAGGTGGCTTCTTTGTCAGTGGTATGATGAAGCCACTCCATTTTTTATCTGAAATATAAAGGAGCAATCCAAAGTGCTGAAGCAATTTTGGAGACAGAGTGCAGCACATCAGATCAGCACTTTAAAGTTCGGTCTAAAATTGTCTGCCACTTCATCAGCTGCCATTGGCCCCAATAGCTCCCTTTTAAAATAGAAGTGACTGGCCACTCCATTGCTGCCCATCCCTGGCTTAATAGGTCAAGGAACAGCATGGGAAAGGAAGCCATTTCAAAGACCAATAGGCTGTGGGAGACCATGGCAGAATGTTAAACAGGACTACAGGCTTCGCCCACTTTTCTGACAGGTTAGAGACCAGAAAACAGAATTGGTTGAAAAGCGGAAGCCATGTACTGTAAGCACGAAGGACTTACAAAGGCTCACTTGAGACCAGCTGCATCCGTGCTGCTTGCAAATTCCCTTTTCCTCCCTCTCAGCTCACTCTGTGAGCAGCACATATTTATGATTGGTTCCAAGTGAGCTTCTACAGGCAAGAAGAACTGATAAAAAAGCAAAACCCTCATGGAATCTCAGTTCTGGGCAACCCAATTCAAGAAGGACATGGTCAAGCTGGAGCAAGTCCAGAGTAGGACGACCAAAATGGTGAGGGGCCTGGAAGCCATGAAGCCCTATGAGGATAGACTTAGAGAGCTGGGTATGTTTAGTCTGCCAAAGAGAAGGTTAAGAGGGGACATGATAGCCATGTTTAAATATTTGAAGGGATGTCATGTAGAGGAGGGAGGGCTTGTTTTCTGCTGCTCCAGAGACCAGGACAAGGAGCAATGGATTCAAGCTGCAGGAAAGGAGATTTCACCTGAACCTCAGGAAGAACTTCCTGATGGTCAGGGCTGTCCGGCAGTGGAATATGCTGCCTCGGAGTGCAGTGGAGTCTCCTTCTTTGGAGGTTTTTAAGCAGAGGCTAGATGGCCATCTGTCAGGAGTGCTTTGAGGGTGTTCCTGCATGGCAGGGGATTGGACTGGATGGCCCATGTGGTCTCTTCCAACTCTACATTTCTATGATTCTATGATTCTATGAATTAATTGAACTTGTCCTTAATTTGGAAGCATCAAAAAAGCTAGTCATCAGATAGTCATTGAAAGGTAGGGGCTTCGTGTACATCTTTTAAAATTTCTTTTACAAATAGGTTTAATGTGCCGTGGATTTGCCAGAGCCCCATCCAAAGGCCAAGTATTTTTTAAGTCGACAAGTGTCCACCTGAGATACCTTTCAGTGGGATTAGTTTCCTCAGCCATGACAAAGGAGTCAGCCTGTCCTCAAGAATGGCAGCTGGTGGAGCTACTCAGGGCATCGACTTCCATTGATATGGAAGCCACTACTGCTCCATCCTCCATCCCAGAGGCACTTATTAATCAATCTTTTGTTAATTGATTGCAATCAGATGAGTCACCCAGCTGAAGTAGTTAGGCAACCTTTGCACAAAACAACACTGCCAATGAATGCAATTAAACAGAACAACATGGAGTAAACATGGACAAGATGCATAGACTAGGAAGCCGTGCTGACTTCTAGTGACTGGGCGGTAGGGTGTTTGTCTTTGTGTGTGCCGAGGAAAGCTACTTGTTTCAATTTTGCTTCCCTGCTGGTTATCAGATGAAGACAGAGAAATATCCCTCCAACACAGATAACAATACAAGTGCAATTTCATGCCCCCCACTGCTCAGACAATATTCTTGTTTAGAAATAGTGCTTTGGCACATCTACATTTTACTTAGTTTAAGCATAAAGGTGCCTTGTGTCATTCCTAATACCAATATTCAATTCAAAAGAATCCAGCCAACAATGAAACATCTGTTATTTCTGAGGATTGCTCGTGGTGATCTGAATGGGGATTTTTAAAAGTCGTTTTTCAAGAGAATCACGTGTGAGTCTAGCATCATCAGGTACCTGTTTGGATTCCTACCTTTGCATGGGATCAGCTGATGACTCCCAGAGCTCTCTGGTTCTTCTGGTGTATTTGTTCCTTTGCTGCCCACCCTTTTCTTGTGTTTCAGATGCAATAACTGCTTTCCTGCATCCTGCTTCTCTAACATAAATCTACACTCATGTAATTGCATGGTGGTTCCACTGCTGGTACTAACATTAAGTGCAAAAGATGGAGTACGTGACAATGTTCCTGCTTATAGTACCATTGTGCAGTAGGAAATGACAGGGCCTGTTCCTGCAGTGTCAAGGAGTAAAGTGGCATATTCAAAGGGCTGAGAAATACTTAACACACCATTCAAGAATACACAACTACATGGCTGGAATTCTATCAGTTAGTCCCAGCTAGAGTTGACCCACAGAGTTAATTGTTGAATGGTGAATTTACTCCTAGGTGAATCCAATGGATTCAATGACTATGCTCTGATTAGGATTGTTTAATACTCCAATTGTCTCAGCTTGAAAGGAACAGTCCCAGTTAATCCTCTGCCATGTTTTCAGGTGCTTTTAAAATGTCCCAGTTTCTCTCTCTTCCTCCCACTTCCTCCTATGTCCTCAACTTAATTCAGCTGCTGCAAACTGAGTTCAAAGGGCAAAAGTATTTAATTCAGCAGGAGGAGAGGAAAGAATGGAGTTTTGCCCTTCCCAGTAGGCTCAGGCAAAACAAACTGCTACAGCTTCTCCTAGCTTGTCTTTTTTATATAACTTTTTAAAATAACTTTTGCAATCTTGACCATATTCTGATGTTGTTTGGCCACGCATGCCCCGATTTTCATTAGTGAAACATTGGAAGGAATGTTCTTTGCTTTGAAAGTTGTCTTGAGGCCCTTTCACACTACACAGTTATAGTGCTATGATTCCTCTTTAACTGTCATGGCTCTATCCTATAAAGTCCTGGGAGTGTCACTTTAGGGAGGAGTATTTAGAATTCTCAGCCAGAGAGTTCTAGTGCATCAGCACACTACAAAACCAGGATTCCCTGAAATGCAGCCATGGCAGTTAAAGTGGAATCATAATGATTTAACTGTGAAGTGTGAAAGGTCTTCTGTTTCCCATGACATGATGAACAAAGTTAGGATTTCTTAGTCTTCTGAGAAGCCTCTAGGGATGATATGGTTAATTCTGGTGGGCAAAAGAAGGGGAACAAAGTCAAAAGGATGAATGCATGGGCCTATTGTGACAACAAAGTTCTAACTTTAATCACTTCTATAGGCTATATCTTTCCAGGGTTAGAACCCAGCTGAACTTCAATTGAGCTGGACTTGGACAACTAGACTGAATTCTCTGTGAAAGTCTAGGTATACAGTGCGGATACAATATGAAATACCAAGAGCACAATGGGAATAATGTGCCCTTTGCTCCACATGAGGTATACATCCTGGGGAGAATTTAAAAAGGGAGACAGGATTAGTGAGGAAAAAAAGGAAATAATCCCAGTGGGTTGCTAAGGCAACCCCACATCCTTAGTTTGAGAACTAGCAGCCTGTGGACTTAAAAGGAAGGCTCCAGAGGATTGTCTGCTAGGAAAAAAAATGGGTAACATCTGGCATAGAAAGTGGAGCAAACTGTAAAAGGACTTCTAAGTGACACAGATTTAACGTTTCTCAAATCAAAACAAGAATCCTAAGGGACAAGCTTCATTGCTGGTAGTGGACATCCAAGGAACTTGGATATAGCCTTTCAAAGGCTTTTTAACAAACAGAAAAACAGACTAAATACTACTAATAAACATAAAATAATAAATAGTATTAACCCGTCAGCCAGGACCCAGGCTTTTGTTGGGATCCCTACATGCACCTGTGGGAATCATTTGTATTTAAGGCCCTTTCCACATGCGGGCAGAGAAACGGGCTGCTCCACGCGGAAATGGGGCTTACCTTTATTCAGTCGCTGCGTGGAGCAGCCCGCTTCACCGCTCCACACTCGGCAATGTCCGCGGCGTCCGCTGTGTCCGGCAGCACCCAAAATGGCGGCTTTCGACTGGCGGAGGCTCTCCACCAGTCGGAGGAGCTCGCCAGCCGGAAATCCCACCCCCCTGTGCGATCTGCAGGCACACCCTTGCACACGCCTGCAGATCCATACCGGCGCTGCGATGGGGCTGCAAGTTGTTATCAAAAAGCATGGGCAGCGCCACTTCTGGTCGCCCCTGCATGGATTGGGGTGTGGAATTACTCTAAAGTAATCCACTTCAATCCACGTTACGATGTAGACGACCTCTGTGGAGGTCGCTCTATACTTTTTTTAACCCCATGTGGAAAGGGCCTAATTTATGCAAAATGTGCTTTAGTCGAAACCTTAAAGGAGTTGCCTATATATTCAAAACTTTATCCTCCAAATAAGTTCAACCCCTTCAATCAGTTCTTTAAAGCCCCAGAACAGATTCACTACTCCACTGATTTGAAAGCCACTGGGTTACCCCAAAATGTACGTGACTACGAGGCCCACCCATGATGCCAATGTCTCTGTGGAACAGTGAGGAATATTGGCTCAAAGGGAAGATCTGCAAGAGTGGGGTAAACTAGCAATGCAGGAACACCAATCAGAGATTCAAAGAACATTTGTTTTATCAGAAGAATAAGAATCACATGCACACAAGGTCCAAGCAGTTTCACAAGGCTAGCTGAAGGAAAAGGGTGTTACCGTGAATTCTGGGGATCCCCTGGGGGACACCTTGATTCACTCCAAAAATGCAAAGACTGGGGAAATTAGCGGACCACTAGCTTGGCAGAATGAGGGGCAGGGTAACCCAGCAAGACCTTAGACCCAATCTTTATGGGGTCAGACCAAGCAAAAACCCAGACAATTGTACCAATGAATCAATTTTATTAACAAATATGTTCTCACATGCAAAAGCAATCACTGACTCATGCACGCAAGGCCTATTGAGAAGGAAAAGAAGTGAAAACTTATAGGAGATAAAGCAGAGAGGGTGTAAAGGTGGTGATAGTGCACCTGTCCAGAAGTCTTCAGTCCAGGAAGCAGCGAGGAAGAAGGAGCTCAGAGAAGAGAGGTGGCTGAGGGGAGCACTCAACTAACAGAATGGCCCAGTCTGCTAGTGTGGCAGGCAGTTCTCCGTAGAGAGTCAAGAAAACAGGGACTACTTATAGAGCAGAATGTACCACGGGGGCAGGCCCTTTCCGGAGAAGAACAGTGGCCAAAATAGAAGGAAGAATACTACACAATGGTAACTTGATGATTTGCATGATTGGTTCATGTAAATGGACCTCGCCTTTGTAAGATTTGTCGGAGTAAGGATTACTCAACAGGAGGGAAACCCGGTAATCCCCTCAAGTTGGCTTTGTGGCTGAGGACCCTTTTGTTGGTGCAGATGTGCCTTGCCTGAGGTCTCCTTGGGAAACATGACTGGGGATTTTCCTGGTCTTGACCTATGTCCGGTCACTTGACCTATTTGTCTATGCACCCACCCAAGCAACTTCTCTGGCATAGAAGATATATTTGATATTAATTTTATATCCCCTTGGGATGGGATCTGCCTAGGGGGTAACAAAAATACTGCATGCTCGCACAATGCTCATGGCACCCTCGCACATTTACCTGCATGCGGTGCGTTGGCAAGCCAGGCCAGTTGCGCTTCCTTCTCCCAGCGCAGCCTACAGTTCCCAGACTGCTCTGCGGAAGGAAGGAAGGAAGGGGGGTTAGTGTGATGGTTGCGCGACCAGGAATCGACCTGCGGTACGAAGGAGCGGGGAAGTGGCAGTGTTCCGGATGAGGCTTCTCGCGCGAGATGCCCTCCCCAGTCATGCAAACGGGTAACGTGCGAAAAAGCCCTAAGAGTCCAAGAGTCCTAGGGTAGTAGAAGAATGAGAATTGGAGCAGCAGAGTGATGGCCTATGTCGAGAGGGCCAGGACTTAAATACTCTTTTTCTACCATGAGGAGGAAGGTGTTAGTGGCTCTCTGACAGAGTAGACAATGGGGTCCAGAATGAGCTAAGGGCCTTAGCATTGAGTGACAAAGCACAGATGGAAATTGCAATAGCTCCTTAATGGCAGGATAGATGAGGGGACAAAACAGGAGTTTCAGTGGACAAAGGAAGAGACTCGAAGGCAATCAGTTGTTCCATGGAGGCAGTTTCTGGTGCTATTGTTTCTAAAGGTTGAGTTGTGGAGGACATTGCAAGTCCATTACACTGGAGCTTCCCTGATCGTGCCCTGAGGCCCTGACTTAGTTTCACAATGCACATGTGCAGCCAATTCCTCTTTGCTAGCAGGCTTCTCAGCCATAGTGGGATATAATTTATATTTTATGCCAATTAATATTTGACAATTAAACCATACAATGGAGTGGGATGTAAGATCTGATAACACTAGCTGAATCATAAATTCTAAGACTTACTGAAAGAGAGAGAATGAGAGAAAGCATGTTTAACTGTAGATCTCCAATTCTCATACAACAGTTAGGAAAAAGGGGGAAAAAACTCCTGGGGGCACTGATAATTCTGGCAAGCAGAACTAGTTAATATTGTGGCTAAAACACAGTTTGAAAGAAGAGACCTTTGCTCCAGATCTTCTCAACTACAAATAGGTTAGATGGTCTCAAGAAAGACATAGTGAGGAACTGTTGCTTGATGGTAGACCACAGACCTTGGAAAAATTATTTCTTTCGACTGCAATTACTAGAAATCCCCAGCCAGCATCATCCCCTGAAAATTGTTTTCTAAAGAAGTAACTTTTTAAGTAAAGATTGCAGCACATATGAGATTTCAATCTCACTTTAATTAGAAGCATTGGAGACTATTTCTTGCTCACGTAGGTGTGTAGGGGATAAACACGCCTCCAGGTTGCTGCAAGAAGAAATCAGGACTTATTGCTTTGAGCTACGGTTGGATTATCGTCATTTTTCTTTCCTGCTGCAGAAACCTTGGCCGTTTCCACACTACACGGTTCTACTACTATTATTCCACTTTCAACATCCTGTGAAATTCTGGGGTTTGTAGCTTCCTGAAGTCAAAGAGCTTTCTGGCTGAGAATTCTAAAGGCCCCTCCCTAAGCTGCAAACTCCAGGATTCCACAGAATGTTGAAAGTGGAATAACAGCACTATAACAGCGCAGTGCAGAAATGGCCCTTGACATAGGAATGACAACTTGTATTTCAGATGAAGAGGTATTGGAAAGCCAAATAGGAAACCATCAAACACTTCAAGGCCTTCACCATAGTGTTTATGAACACAACACATACAATTTTATGGACCCTATCAATGTTTCTCATGTACACAGAAATCTCTAAATGCTGCCACTATGCAAAGCAAGTAGCTTCCAATTTACTTCACAAAGATTTTCCTGCTGCCCAGGATTCCTTGGCACCCTTTGGCTTTCTCCACAGTGGCAAACAAAGTACACTACTCCCTCTGCAGGAAAAAGAAGGTGCTGAAGGTAGAAATAATCATAGACTCCACAGCTTCTGTGCATTCCGTGTTTCTGCTGCTCTGATGAGCCAAACACCAAAAATGCACAACAGCTAGTTCTTCTTCTTTGATTGGTCAGCATCTGTTCTATTTATTAGTGGGTTGCAGATGTGGTAGTTTTATTTATTATTGGGTGGAAGAAGTCAACAAGTAAGCTCATAAGAAGACTCATACTGGACCAGGCTAGAAGCCTCTCTCATCCAGCATTCTGTTTGCACAATAACCATCTTGCATTTCTCATTATTTCTCATTTGCATCCTACACCTTGCATTTCTCATTATAGACATAATAGCATATATACTCAGCGTTGCCCTGGAATTCATTTTCTCAAGATTTGAGATCCCGTGTCTCTAATTTCCCAGATTCTTTTGTCCAGTACCTGTAACTTTTCCCCATATTCCCCGATCCAATTTATATTCAGAGTTGTTAAGATACAGAGGCTGGGTTCCTAAGGGAATACACTGGCCTCCTCCCTGCTGCTGGGCCTCATCTCCATAACAACCAGAGTATTCAAGACAGGAACAGTTGACTAAGGCCCAAGAGCTCTCTGCTGAGAATTCTAAAGGTCCCTCCCTAAACTGCAAACCCCAGGATTCCATAGAATCTACTTAGGCAGCCAATCATATGAGGTCTTCACCTGACACAGACAAACAAACTTTGACTTTTATATATTACATTAGAAGTAATGTATAGCCACTCTGACTAGTAGCCACTGATAGCCCCAGCTTCCCTGAATGTATCTAATTCCTTATTAAGGGGCCTTCTTAACAGCTGCAACTGTGGTACGTAAGATCTGGGCAGCAGCTACTTCTAAGAAAATTTCCCCGTAGTGCAGAAAGCAATGTGTTTAATGTACATAGCCAAGATCTCATAACAGAGTTAATGTCCACAAATAAACAAACACACACACAAATAAAAATGTGGAGCCACATATAATTGTTCGTTGTAGAATGGCCACATTGTGCAACACCAGATAGGCAGCTAAATCCACAATTTACAATTTGTAAGGGCGAATCCATTCACAACGAGCATCCATATGCAACGGAACCACATATGAAACTCCACTTTTGCAATCCTCAGCTGAAAGTAGATATTCCATATCAGATAAAAATATTGCACTGCTTTTATTGGGGAAATCATACATTCATAAGACATCAACAAGATTCTGCCCAATAAAAATGCTAGATATATTGAATTGGATACTCCATTTCCCAGTTTTAGATCCTTGATCACATGCACTGGTTTTATTTTTTCCTTCCCGGCCAGTATATGCACTCCCCTTTGATCTAGCTTTGTTCTGAAAAGATACTTGTGTGCTGAGCATATTTTGAGATGGGCTCAGTACCTTAGATAGCACTGCATCATATATTTTAAGCCAGGTATAGACACCATTCTATTCTTCAAAGCAATAATGTCCCTTCTAACACAATATTTTCCTATAGCGAGAAGGCAAGTCCTGAAGGCTGAGTTCAGAAGAGGAATCAAGTATTAGTTCCCTGTGCAGCAACCTTCTTCAGCAATTAGGCAGATAGAAGATCATATCTCATTTGAAACCAACCTCTTTTGCATCAAAGAGCAAATTCTTCATGACAGTTTAAACTCACTCAGTAGAGCTTGGGGAATCTCCTCTGACTAAATGAATTCTCTGGCTGAAATCCAGGTCATGCTGGTAATGCACGGGAACAAAGCCAATGTCCAACCACATCTGTGGGAACAACTGTTCTAGTGACATAGTTTTATCAGCAGTGTTTCCCTTCTTCATTAGAAATGTTGCTCAAGTAGATACTGAGTTATGTGATCCTATTCTTACTGTGGTTCAGGCCTACCCGGAGATAGCACTTGATATCGTTTTGATATCAAACCATTCGGTTTTCCTCTGCCACCCCGCTCCACGTGTTTGTGAGGCCTCCGGACAAGCATGCAAACAGGCACAGCCGGTAATTGCTGGACATCCCATTCTCCAACTAGGTAGGCTGGACAGAGACGGTTCGTCGCTTCAGGGACCTCTCCGGCAAGCACCCTTTTGCTTATGCGCGATAGTAACAAAGGCTCCCTGCCCCAAGCAGGTAGCCTCAAAGCTGTACCAAGCACTCCTCATTTGCATACTGGCATGATTGGCTTTAAGCCAATCATGCTAAACTCTGACCTTTCCAAAGCTTTGTCCTGCTCCTAAATCGCATTGTTCTCACCAAGTAAGGTATGGCCTGCAGTCACAATTCACCCTATAAAAGCCCCCAAGTCCGAGACCTTTCTTGGAGCGCTCCTGAGTTCCAGACCGCCTTGCTGCCGCTGTGCCTGGCAAGCCTTCTCCTCAGTTCCACATACTGAGACTCCATATCCACAAACTCAATCTTCACATCTCTCCAGGACTACGAGACAGGTGTCGTATCACCCATTTCCCTCCAAAAAATCCCTATTTCCAATTCTTTAGTTAGCTGCGTGCCTGTGTTGTCTTTTATGTTTGTCTGTGTTTAATAAAATATCATTTTTGCTATTTTAAACCATCTGACTGCTTGACTGACCTGACCCCATAGACGCTGGGTTGCAAGATCCTGCTAAGTTATCTTGCCTCTCGCTAGCTTCAGTGAGTGCTCCAGCTAATTTCCCCCCAGGTTCTGTCACTATTGTTTGGTTATTTGGGTGACCCTCCCGGGACCCCCAGAGATCAGGGTAACACTATGGTAGGGTTTTCCTTGCAAGAGATATTCAGAGGTGGTTTGCCATTGGCCTTCCTCTCAGGCAAGTACTACAGTGGGGCAATCACAGCTTCATCAGGCCAGTTATAGTTACATAGGCGTAGTCAATCAGGTTCTCTAAAAGTGAGACGAGGCACCATACTGAGGCCTCAGGTGTTCTACAGTCAATCATGGGAAGCAACCAAGTTACAATCAAAGATGGGGGAAAGAAAAGCAAAGCAGATATCTTAAAGCTGGTGTAGGGGCCAGGGATTAATGTAATCTAAAAGTTGTTGTATGCCTTCCTAGAATCACAGAATCATAGAGTTGGAAGAGTCCTACAAGAGCCATTGAATCTAACCCCGTGCCATGCAGGAAAATACCATCAAAGTATTCCCTTCAGGTTGTTTCTGATTATGGTGACCCTAATGCAAACCTATCATGGGGTTTTCTGGGGCTGAAAGTGTGTGACACATCCAAGGTCACCCAGTGGGTTTCCATGGTGGAGAGGGGAATCCTACCCTAGTCTCCAAGGTTGTAGTCCAATGCTCAGACCAAGATGTGATGCTGGCTCTCAATCTGAAAATACATAAGCACATATACCAGTTTATTTTTTTAAAGCCGTAAACAACATGGTGTTAATGTGTGAGGAACCTCATATGGTGCCAAAACACTAGTTCAGTGGTTCAGTATTGTTGACACTAGTCCTGTCTCTCCAAGGGTTTCAAGCAGGATTCTTTTCTCTCTTTGCCTTGGAGGTCCATGGTATTTGCTTGTGGTCTCCCATCCAACTACTAACCAGGTCTGACCCTGTGTAGCTTCTCACACTAGACACAATCAGGTATGTTCAGGGCATTATGGCTGTACAATCCTGAGTGAGTATGCATGTACATAGGGAATCCTGCAAGAGTAAAAGCCTGTATTACATATATATGAACATTTCTAGAGGATATCTGAAAACAGGAAAGTATGAAACTTTCAGTTCAGTTCAATTGTTTTTACAAGGGTTAATTAATTTCTTCAAATTAGCCCAGGAAAGAACTTTTTTATTTTTTATTAAAAAAAAAATGGAATGTGGGAGGATCTGAAAGGGAAAGATTGCCCAATGGCAGAACTCTAAAAAGTTTGGCTTTGACCCAAAGTACATTGATAAGAGTTGCCATCTCTCTTTTTTCCCTACAAAGATGCCATGGTTGGCATCCTGTTGGTAAAGATTTTCCCAACACACACATCAGTTTCCTTCTTCATGGGGTTATACTTTTGAGGCCATGGAATAACATACAGATGCATTTCACGGCTGTGTAAGCAGAGTTCTGCAAGTCTCACTGTTGCACATGGAGTTGCATATTTGACAGTGAGTAACTACTCATTAGTTCCTTCAGTGTACCACTTGGTTCATTTGTTCAGCAGAAGGCTGTTGTAGTACAACTACTACTTAACTGCCTATCTATAAATCTGCATTATGCAAGCATGATATAGGATGGAATCATCGAATCATAGAAATGTAGAGTTGGAAGAGACCACAGGGGCCATCCAATCCAACCCCCTGCCATGTAGGAACACCCTCAAAGCACTCCCGACAGATGGCCATCAAGCCTCTGCTTAAAAACCTCCAAGGAAGGAGACTCCACTACACTCCGAGGCAGCAGATTCCACTGCCGGACAGCCCTGACTGTCTGGAAGTTCTTCCTGAGGTTTAGGTGGATCCTCCTTTCCTGCAGCTTGAATCCATTGCTCTTTGTCCCGGTCTCTGGAGCAGCAGAAAACAAGCCCTCTCCCTCCTCTATGTGGCATCCCTTCAAATATTTAAACATGGCTATCATGTCCCCTCTTAACCTTCTCTTCTGCAGACTAAACATATAAACATTTATATGGTAGGCGGGTACAACATGAACCTCTCCAAGCTGGGGACAAGTGTACCTATTGATTTAAGTCACTTGACATGGAGGAGGTAGATTTCCATTCATTTTGGCAAGAATTTGTTTTCAATTCTGGGGATAATGGTGGCTGATAGTTCCCATGTCAGTGGGGCAGTGTACCCTGGTTCTAATCCCAGTTTTAAAGGAACTCTCCAAGGTGATGAACCCTATTCCCTAATAGTTTCAGCATCTTACACACCACCTTTAAATCTAGCTAAAACCTGGCATGGACTCATGGTCCCACTGATATGAGAGCCACTAACCATTGGGATAAAAACAACATGACATTTTAGAAAAAAAAGATATACCTGAGCACAGGATAAAATGTAACTGACTTAATTTCCCATTTTTACTGAAGAACTAACCTCCTGTAGGAAGAAAGGAGCTTTCGTAGGAGAGATCAGAGACTGTCATTGTATCCTCATTGGTAATAATATGGGGTGGTTACTGGAGTATTCCCGTTTGAGCTCTCCTACCGGAACCTATTGTGAGCAGTGAAAACAGACTGCAGTATTCATTGGTAGATCTGCTAGTATTTCTAGAACTACAGATTTAACCTGGAAATTAGTTCTGTGAGTAGACTTGCATCTTCATCAAACTACATTGCCCATGACTCTTTGGAGAGAGCGTTACACTTAAATGATCAGATCAATATAGGTCACAGAAGGCAAGCCCCTTGGTTTCCTATCCCTGTCCAGCTACAGAATCAGGGACCTTCCATTTGGAAAATGCTAGTGGTTCTACTTCTTTGGTTTCTCTTCACCTCATATGAAATATAACAACTAAAAACAAAACTTGTCATGGGGCATTAACTTCCGAGAGCTCCGAAGCTTATGTTACACGGAGAACAAAATCAATTAGAATCAAGCTCTAATGTAATTGAGGCAGTCTTTTATTTTTCATAACAGGGATGACAGCGATTTCCCATCTCTGCTTTATTTATATCCAGCAAGAGAGAGAGAGAGAGAACTTCCCTCTTTAAGGTATTAGAACCTTGCTTCTGGTTTGTGCAAAACCTGAGCTGAGAGCCACAGAACCCAGGGGTAGCAATGTGGAAAAAAAACCTTGCCGCTGTTTTTTTCCCCCTTGGCTGAGACATGGTAAGACAGTCTGGTGAGAATTTTCACAGAAGTCCAAAATGAGAACACAATTACATGGATGTCATTTTTGCTTTAGGGTTTGTGCATAAAGTTAGTAATGCCTTTTCCATTTCTGGAACTAATTGCAGAGGGAGGGAGGGAGGGAGGGGAGGGGAGGGGGAGCAGGAGAAATACAAAATAATAATCTGATTGCTCTCAAAGCTACAAACAACCTCATACTTCTTTGGGGCAGGACAATCTTAATCCAAAAATGTGTTGGTTGTAGGATTAGGGTTGGACACGTATCTTTTCTGCCAACAGAAATGACTTCTGCCAGCAGAGGCCTCTTCCACCAGTTGATCCCAGAGAATGTGCTTGTAAAACTATGGTGATGACTAGGTCCATCAGTAGAAGAACCAAGGGGGGGAGGGTGATGCAGTGGGGAGAGGGAGGAGGAGTAACGTGCTTCCTTGCCTCTTCCAAATATTTGACAACTGATTCAATGAGCCTACTCTTCTAGTGGCTAATCAATAGGATTCCAGCCATATAGTTGGGCTTTCTTAGATGATGCTCCATCAGTACCTTCAATCAAGTACTTTATTCACTGAGTTTAAAGAAACAGACACTGTGCCTTCTAAAATGAAAAAAATGGAACAATACACAGACACATATCATCAATTGCACAATCAGCATTTAGCAGAAAGGGGGTCTGGCACAACCACCATGACCATTTCTGCATTACACTGTTGCAGTGCTATTATTCCACTTTCAACATCCTGTGGAATTCTGGAGTTTGTAGTTTACTGAGACCCAAGAGCTCTCTGGCTGAGAATTCTAAAGGCCCCTCCCTAATGTTTAATGTGGAATATTCAAAGTGGAATAATAGCATTGTAACAGTGTAAGGCAGAAATAGCCTATACATGTGTATAGATTTACACTGTGCAAACACAATGCAGGATCTCAGCCTAAATCCCATACAATAAATACGTAGATAGGTAGATTATAGGTAGGTAGGTAGGTAGATAGACAGACAGAAGGACAAACAGAAGGGTGATCCAGAATGTGTTTACAGAACCTGTCCACAACTCCCTTATATCACTTTTAGGGATGTAGCTGATTTCCCATTCATACCACACAACAGAGATAAGAATCATGCCAAACAGTTGAAAAGCAAACTTCATGTTTCTAGAATGCTTCTAGCCATTCTTGGAAGTCATGACATAGCAATGGAACACTGGGAAAAGCATTGGTGAACCACGGCCACTGTGCTATCTTGTAATCTTCACTTCCTCTAAACGCCTTCTTCAATTCATCTCAGATCTCCCAGGAATTTCCCCCTCCTTTCTTACATAAGCATGGCCCTGCAAATCTTTAGGCATGCTGGTTTTAGTGTTGTTGACACTGGGATTTGTCAAGGTCAGGATAAAAAGTTAGTTTCAATTGGAAAACAAATGAATCTTTTCTTAGCCGTTTGCTTGATGCCACATTGTGAGGTGATCTGCATATGACAGTGCATTGAATTGTGGATAGAAAATGGAGCTGACCCAAGATCTTGTTGCCTGAGGTGAGGCAGGAAATAGTACCACCTCATCTTCCCATATCAAAGCACGTAGTAACTGAGTTCAATCATTTAAAACTGAATAAAAATCACATGAACAGATCTGTCCCCATGACTGGCAACAAAAATACTGCAATAAATTCATAGCTAACAATTTGCGGCTCTTCATGAAACCAAAAATTTTGATTTGTGAGGACCCACCTCATGATGGATATTGGTAGAGCCAGCCCTGGTAAGGAACAAAGGTCGTTGAATTTTCAGATGGAGTAGGGATTGGAAGGGATGGTTTGATATGGAGAAACAATAAGTAAAAGAGGAGGATTCTGAACCTCATACTTCCTAATGGTAGGGCTGGTGCTGATAGAGGACACAGGTCACCGACAAATTCAAATAATGCAGGGAATGGAAAGGGGTAATTTATAAGGGAGATGAAATGGGAAAGAAGAAGAAGAAGGTGGTGAGCTTTTCCCTTCCCTGTTGTCTTTAGCTTGTCCTCCTTGTCCTCTAACATGACCCAGCTATTGAATTTCAGCTGATATACTTGAAGGTTATGAGCAAACACAGGTTCATCACTAAGGTCTAAGGCCATTTCCGCACGAGACTGTTATAGTGCTATGATTCCACTTTCAACATCCTATGGAACCTGGGGTTTGCAGTTTTGAGAGGGGCCAGGCGGCCCCTCCTGAAACTGCAAACCCCAGGATTCCATAGGATGTTGAAATTGGAATCATAGCATTATAACAGACTCATGTGGAAATGGCCTCAATCCAGTTGCTAGTCACAACAAGAGGAAACCCAGTGAATTAATGGGATGTACTTAAGTACTGATTTCCTGTTCAGCCACTGGTTTAATAAGTGTAGTCCAGTTTGTTTGTTCATACAGTTACTATTTATTTATATCCCACCATTTACTTGAATGGGACCTAAGGCAACTCACAATGGTTGCAATCCTGGATGGCTCTGCATAGCACAGCAGATATACATGTGGACTTCTAGGCTGAGCCATATGTCACCACCACTGAACTTGCGGAACAGCCCTGAAGCTCCACTTGCCATACATGACTGTTCCATGCCTCGTGGGAAAGAGGCAGACTCACAGAAGCATCTGGTGACATCCCCATAGCCAGATGCAAAATAATTATAGCAACACTGAGACCTGAAGGCCCCAGAAGATCTTGGTGGTGATGTTACCAGTTTGTGTCTGGCTACAAGAAGATGTTTCTGTGATTCTACTGTGTTCCCTGTGAAGCAGAGAATGGTCATGGGAGGAGCTTGAGAGGTTACTGAGTAATTTGAGGGGTATGCTTTGACCACTGGCAGTGGGAAGAAGGGAAGGGAGTCCACAGCACCCCCAGAAGGACATATGCCTTAATAAAAGAAACTTATGCTTGTGCCTGACAGGACACAAGTGTGTTAACAAGGTAGATGAATTAATAAGTTGGATGAATTAAAAACTAATAATAAAAATTTACGATTAAACAAGCTATTGTATTAGAACATCAGCCCTTTAAAACAATATAAAAGTGTTTTGAAACTTGAGAAGAACAATAAAAGTGCAGCACATGTACACCATTAAAGGTGAAGCCAAATGCTTGTTCAAATAAGATACCCATATTTGCCAATGGAGGGAGACCAGAGAGGAGGCTAGCCTAGTGTACCTTGGGAGACAGTTCCACAGCCTGAAATCAGTCATTAAGAAGGCTTTCTTCAATGGAGGACCCAGGGATGGCTGAGAGATCTAATTACTGTTCCTCTGAACTGAATGGGAGAGTTATTTGTGCTAGGCCTTAGTTCAACCCTTCAGACCAAGTACGTGAAAGACACTTCATGTTTAAAGCAGAGCAAATCCATGGTTCTCATTAAGACTTAGGCCTTTTCCACATGGGGTTTTTGAAATGATGCAGTCTGTCCTCCAAGGAGGGGGTCTGCACTTTGGACCGGACTCGGTCGGACCTATTTAAGGTAGATCCGCACCTCAGTCCAGTCCGGACCAACCCCAAGTGGTCCTCCAGAGTGCTTTTGAAAGACCTGATTTTTCCAGTCTTTCAAAGCACGCAGTGCACCACTGCGAGCCTGCTCCCTTATGCAGATTCACAGGCTCTTATCAATGCGAGCCTGCGATCTGCCTGGGGGCAGGCTTTAGGCTGGCAAGCTTCAGCGGTTGGTCAAGACCCTTGAACAACTGGAAGCTGCCATTTGGGATGCCAGAGCAGTGCGTATTGATGAGCATGCACTGCTCTGGAGCGCGTGGACCGGACCAGGGAGCTGAAAGGTCCGGTGAGTAGCAGCGCGGGGTGATTCCCTTGCCCGGTGTGGAAAAGGCTTTAAATCCACTTGTCCCAGCAAGAGTAAACCCACTGAATTTCTGTGAGGTATATAAGCATTAACTTAATGTTTAGCCAATGCAGACTACCTGGAACTGAGAATGGCTAGTGGATTTGTCACCACAGGGATGGTAAATCCACTCAGGATCTTGCCAGTGTTCATTCAATAGTTCTTCTGGTTTAAAGGAAAACATTGCTGGGGGAGACCAGCTACAGAAGAAGGAATAGTAATATCCTGGGCAGACTTGCTGCCCCTACAATGGCAGATCCATTGCCCATCCCTGGTTAGGACTACCCTTGATAGGAGGATGTTCCTAGTCCTACATCACTGATATGCATACTTTCTACAGTACCCTTTCTATGTAGAGGAATTTCCACCATTCACAATATGCAATACACAATACACGAAGGACACAAGTCTTCAATTATTTCATACCCACATCCACGAACAAGTAATTTCAAATGTTTACTCCCCACTGGGGAAGTTTACAAGTGTTTGGACACATTTTTTATTTATTTTTTTAAAAAAATATTTGTTGCAACTTCTTCAAACAATATCTTTACACAAAAGTTTTGGCTTCAGTGCTAATGGCTAATCCCAAATAGTGTAAATCCCAGTGACTCAATTGCTGAATGGCAAGTCAACAGATTAGTAAGCCCCATTGATTCAATGGGTCTTCTCTACCTGGGACTTACAATAGAATACAGAATCTTGTTTTTTGTACAGAAAAAACAAGTTGTACTAGCTTCCTCACCAGCTTTTCTTTTTCCTGAAAAAGAATCACAAAATGTGAAGGGAAAATCTTATGCCAGTTGACAATTTTCCCTATAGAGTGCAGAGAGATACCATTTCTTAGTGTTTGCATGGAGGATTGGGGTTTCCTGAATTGTACTTTTGTTACCCCTGATCTGTGATGATTTCTTGAATACTATGTATGAAATCTTAATATATATTTTTTTTAAAAAAAAATGGATTCAAGCTACAGGAAAGGAGATTCCACATGAACCTCAGGAAGAACTTCCTAACAGTCAGAGCTGTCCAGCAGTGGAATCTGCTGCCTTGGAGTGCAGTGGAGTTGCCTTCTTTGGAGGTTTTTAAGCAGAGGCTGGATGGCCATCTGTTGGGACTACTTTCATGGGTGTTCCTGCATAGCAGTGGGTTGGACTGGATGGCCCCTGGGGTCTCTCCCAACTCTACATTTCTATGATTCTATGATTCTATGATTGAGAATGAGGGGAAATTGAATATTCTTAACATATTTTTAAAAGTGTAGAAAGTGCTTTTCAGCCAAAAAAAATAGTATTCTTTAAATATAGTGTGCCCTCCATATATGTGGGGGTTCTACTCCAGGAACCCACATGTAAAACAAAAAGCACAAGTGTCGTATCCCATTGTGGTCAATGGATGAAACATATATGTGTCTGCAACCATTGTGTCCATTCAGTATAATGAGAATGATCCTTCATGTGACCTTGCATTCATGTATGTGGAGGGTGTGTCAGAAGAGGGCGCCCTGCAGTGTTGTTGTAGTGTAAATGTACCAAACATTGTAAAACATAGCATAGAAAAAACTACCAAGCATGTGATGGTGAACTCCATATTACAAGAATGGTCACAATTAGAGAAATAAAACAAGTCAAATTAGTCTAGATGAGAGAAATAATTTGCCCAGCTCCATATCCATCCTTGCCAACTCTTCTCATTAAGATGTCGTACATGATACCACTTTCAAAATATCAAGTGCAATTGAAATGTCATTTGGAGAGAATGTCAATGTTGTTAATATGGTTAATTACAAATAAACGAGCAGCTTTTCCAGAAGAGATTAAAAATAACTCTGCAATCTCGGTCAAAGGTGTTGATAGATTAATTGGTTTACTCAATATCAGTCTTTTTTTTTTTTTGCAGACAAAAAAAATGACAGGTTTTTGACCAAGGCCCTTTCTGCACGAGGCAGTTAAAACTGTCCAAAGCATCCTGGCACGGATGTCATCCGTACCTTGGATCAGACTAGGTGTGGACTATTTAACTTAGTTCCGCACCTTAGTCCGATCCAACCTGCCCCCAAGTGTCCCCCAGCACGCTAAGTAAGGACCAGAAAAACCCAGTCTTTACATTTTCTGGAATGCACCATTGCATTCCTACTTACCTGTGCAGATGCGCAGGCTCGCACCAATGCGAGCCTGAGATCAGCGGAGAGTGGGCTGTGGGCGTGGCCAGTGTCAGCGGTTGGTCCACTCCTGCGAAGACACTGGAAGCCACCATTTTGAGCTAGAGCAGTGCGGATCTACAGACCTCGCACTGCTCCGGTTCGCCCTGCATTAATGGAGGAGCCCTGTGGAAGGGCTCAAGGGAAAGTCTGTGTTACTTCGGATCCAAGAAGAGCCAGTAAGTAACGGCATGGAGCGATTCACTCACCTCTTGCGGAAAGGGCCTAAGTTATGGAAAATGTCATCTTTGGGCAAAGGAGGGCCCAGTCTTTCTCACTGTGAGGTGGGAAACCCTGTACATCAGCTGAATCAAATCAGGCTGCGGACAATCGTTATTAAATAGTTGTTCGTTCTGGTGATAAGTGAACCAGAGACATCAGGTTGTTCAGACATAAGCCAAACTACTTAGTGGCTTCTCCAGATGCAGGAAAAGTGTTGGGAGGTTTCAGTATTTGTTGCTATAATCCTCAAGGTTTGTTTTTTTTAATGCATATATATATATATATATATATATATATATATATATATATAATCTATCTCCAAATAATGTTGGCATCCTGTTAGGCAGTTATGATGTTGTAAGCGCAATGCATAACCTTGCAAGTGGTTCATATCCCCATTTGCAATAATGGTACCTTTGCTGAGACTGCAGATACCTCTGCTACTCACCTTAAAAGTCAGCCATTTTAAGCTATGGAGTTCTGTGGTGCTGGTGAGTGGACCGCTACTGGGTGATGTGACCAGCTCCCTCGCACAAGGAGTGATGGAGGAAAAGAAGCCCAGTGGGATCCCTTCATAACTCTTTCTTGCATTGTCTCTTGCTGGCTGGAGGAAGTTTCTTATGTTGTCTGTCGGCACCTCACCTTTTAAGTTGGGTTTTAGAGGTTGGGTCAGGGGAAGTAGCATAACAACAATATGGTAGCTAACCACAATATTGTAACTACACCTCTGATTCAGGATCCTGGCTAATATTTCTGTTGTCCTATTTTCTAGCAATTCCTGGCACCAGCTGTAACATCTTATTCCCACTCCTGAGTGGGCTTCTGTTTAATTCTAAGACATATGGGAACAAATTATAATTTTTTGTCTTCTCATACTTTCTTTTTAAAATTCATTTTAGAGTTTCAGTGTTGTAGTGTGGTGAAATGTCACTTTTGCACTACAACTCTATCATACTAAAAGAAATTTTTAAAAATTAAGCAAATCAGAGAGGAGAAACTTGACACACCATAGGGCCACCTCAGCAAACTAGACTGACTGCATTTCTATACGTTACCTGCTCGCGGAGGTGGGGGGTGCCGTTCACACAAGCAGCCTCTTGCGCGAGAAACTCGCATCGCTCTTCCGTTCTCCGGCAGCTGGGTTGCCAGTCACACAGCTGTCGAACGAACGCCCCGCCCCTTCCTTCCGCAATGCAGCCTGGGACCTGTAGGCTGCGCTGGGGGAGGAAGCGCGACTGGCCCGGCTCGCCCGATGCACTGCAGGGCAGGTAAGTGTGTGAGGGCCCGGGGAGCATTGCGTGACCGCGCAGTATTTTCGGCTTAGAGCCAAAAATAAAAAAATCCATGCACAACCCACTTTAGGCTCGTGAGCGTCATGTAAATGGGAGTGTGTCGTACGGATTGCTGCTCCCATTTACGTGATGCTCAAGGGGCCCTCTTGCAAAAGAAACTGCGTGCTAAAAGGGCCTGAATTTGTGTAGTTTGGAAGAGCAACATGAGATACCTTAATTCTTCTTTCATGCCCTCCCACAGTACACAACAACAGAGAAGGGAGGACTGAGTACAGAGCAGAGGCATATCAAGGATGGGGCAAGTAGGGCACGTGGCCTGGGCACCAATGCCAGGGGAGTGCAAAAAGGCTATGCTGGAAGATTTAGTGGCCGAGGAGGAGGAGAAAGCAGCCCAGGAGGTAGGAGCACAACTTTCACAAATGCCCTAGGTGTTGTTTAAGCGAGGTGTGCCTCTGGTACAGAGACCTCTTTCTGGATACTTATTGGCTACAAGAATGCACTTTGTTGAATCTGTTCACTCCCAGTGTAAGCCTGCTCCTTCCTCCCTTCCCCATTATCAAGAAAAAACAGAATGAGCTAGAATACATCTCTGTACTGTGGTTGGGGAGACTGAGCTGCACTTAGAATCATTGGCCCTGTCCACTCCACACTCCCAACTGGCCATAGGGACAGGAGAAGGATGGGACCGCGATGACGCTTATGCACACTGTCATTGTGGTACTGTCCTTTCCCATCCCCAGGCAGTGTGATCATGCAGCAAGTCATTGATGAATTGAAAAAGAAGTCTTTTTCAAGAAGAAGAAAAGGAGGAGAGGGGGAGAGACATTCAGCCACTTCTATTTACTGCTGTTTTCCATTTTTTGGCAATCTGTATGAACACTGGAGAGTTGCAGAAAATGTTCACCAGAAGCTACTGTAGTCACCCAGCCCTATGCTAGGGTCACTGACAATGTACCTCTCCCCTCTAGTAGACTCAAGGGACAGGCTCTAATGTGAGGTTGATCCATTGGTGCAGGCATATTATCCCCTGTGTGGATTTATATCAGTTTGTACATTGGCAGCTTCACATTTTGATAGCTCAAATGCACTCTGCATGGGTCTGTCCTTGAGGACAACAGAGAAGCTACAGCTGCTGAAAACTTCATTAGCTAGATTGCTTCCAGAAACATTGCAAAGAAACCAGGTGGCACTGATTTTCGAGAAATAGCACTGGCTGCCAATAAAGTGTTGCATAAAGTTTTGAGAACGCCTTATTCCCTCCTCCATCTTTCTCCCTATATGGAGTCCAAAATGTATTTTGTTTTTACTTTATACTAAAGTAAAAAGACTGCTCTGGCACTCCAGATAGCCAAACTCCCGGAACTCTGTTACCACTAGGATTTTCTCTCTCAAAAGTAAAGGCAATAGTAAGTACCAGAAAAGTAATGCAACTAACCAATTATTTTCCAACATCGCAGTGTGTAACGACAATTATCTTTCAACAGACAGTAAGGAGTAATGGGAGCAAAGTATTCTTTAAAAGGAGCTTTCTACACTTGGCTTTTTGCTCTTCCAAACACATTTTCAAGAGCTATAAACTTGCCTCTAGTGATTTCTTATTAATTCCTATGCCCTAGCTATTGAGGTCTTTATTTGTCTCTTGATTCAGTAGCCCATCCATTAGGATTTTTTTATTGTTCTCTAGGGTACATTAGTCGTCATCAGTTTTGTATAGATATAGTGGTTATGGCCAGGATACAATTGTATCTCCATATATAAATATTAATATAGCATAATGAGGCTTACTACAAATTGCAATACTCTGAATCCTATTAAGTCTCTGGAAATAATCCACCGTCATGAAAAAAGAGAGGGGAAAAAAAGATAAAACACAAAATAATCAGAGATTCATTTAAGCCAGGATCCATTTAAAAGTAAGCGAGAGCACATTTTCTCTCAGTATTCAATTAAAGTTCAGAGAGAACCTCAATCCCCTTTATCTTTCTAGAAGAATTTAGCAAAATTCACAGCCTTCTTGAAACTCACTTTCACACCTAGAATAATACCACAGATCTCCCCACCAAAAGCACCAAGTGATTTTTCGGCAATGATATTCTGACCTTCCCAGTCAGTGTGCAGAAGCTGCCACTCTCTAAATCATGCCTGAAAATCATGAACACAATCGATCTAAATGTGCATGGTTTTTCATACCAAAAAGCACAGCCAACAGGATCCTGATCTGAATCAGTTGACTTGGCTGTCCTGCACCATCAATGGTTAAGCTACTGTTCTTCTCAATTGACAATTTACAAATAGGTTTTGGCATACCTGTGTTCAGTACTAACCAGAATGTTCTTTAAGTAATGGATGAGAATGAACAAACTGAAGCTGAATCCAGACAGAACAGAGGTGCTCCTGGTGAGTTAAAAGACAAATTAGGAAATAGGGATTCAGTTTGTGCTGGAAGAAGTTATACTCCCTGTGAAATCTCAGGCTTGTAGCTTGGGTATACTCCCAGACTCAGCCTTGATCCTTTGATGCTCAGGTATCAGCAGTGGCCAGGAATGCAGTTGCACAGTTCAGATTAGTGCACTGGTATGATGGAGTTCTGAGGGTGTGGCTATG
The DNA here is from genome assembly GCA_948474755.1 of Ctenosaura bakeri. Classification (NCBI taxonomy): domain Eukaryota; kingdom Metazoa; phylum Chordata; class Lepidosauria; order Squamata; family Iguanidae; genus Ctenosaura; species Ctenosaura bakeri. The sequence goes on along the minus strand of CAOLHI010003762.1, from coordinate 130,699 downwards.
TGGAGTGCCAGAGCAGCCTAGAAACAGGTTGTCAGGCAACCAGAATAGCTCCTCAGGAGAGAAACCCAGTCCAGTAGTATGTGGGAGGGGTTGGTGGCTGAGAGGAAAAGATATAAAGGTAAATATTGATTGTCATTGTCAGTCCTTCCATGAGAAAGAACTCTGGAATAAACTCCTTCAGTCAGGCAGGGAGGTTGTCTGTGTGGGAAGGGTTTAATTCTCAGGGAATCCTGGTGAGAGGCAGAAAAATAATTAAACCATTATAGAATCTGATCATAAAGTATGACCTAGTCCCTTTTCGCTTGTTACCTTTCTCCTGGAGCCATCCTGTGGCAATCCTGGAAAAGCCTCTCCCTTCCACAGTGCAGCCTGGCAGTTTCCCAGGCTGCGCTGGGGGAGGAAGCACAGCCATTGCGATTCCTGACATTCTGCATGACAGGTAAGTGTGGGAGGACTCCACAATTTTGAGTCATGTTCAGGAGAAACCTGAACATGATTTAATCCATGATTACGATGGAATGACCATGGGATCACAACGGGATCACAACGACATCACGTAGAACCGTCGTCACAATCCCGTGGCCATTTTGCATTGGAGGTGGTGTGTGAAAAGGGCTCTAGATTGGGGCTTGAGCCTTTGGTGAGAGTGTAGCCAAAGGGCTGTTTATGATACTTGTGCTTACATGAGAGTTTAGAGATATTTTAAAAACTGACTAAAAGTACTCTGAAGAACTGTATTAACTTTGACCTGCACATAAATTCTGATACTTTGTTCTATATGTTATCTTAATAAGTTTTGTAGTTTGTTTTAAAAATACTGACCTGGCTGAGTGGTATACACTATTTAAAGACACACAGAAAATTGCTACTATAGAACTACAAAGGAGTTCTAAATAACCATTGAAGGCCTCACCCTTTACATAGAGGCATAAAACTGCAATTAAAAAGATTTAAAAAGCTCTTAAAAACAGTTCAGTTAAAACAATTCAGCACCCCCAAGCCCCTTCTTTAAAAACTTTCTGTTTTAAAAGCCTGTCTGAGTGAAAAGGTTTTAACTTGCTGATGAAAGAACAACAAGGAGGGGACCGTTCTGGCTTCCTTGGAAAGGGAATTACAGAGTCTAAGGGTAGCAACCAAGAAGATCCTCTCTCACCTCTCTACCAACCATGCTTGTGATGGTGCTGGGACTGAGAGAAGTGCTTCTCCTGCTGATCTCAGAGCCTGGGCTGCCTTGTGCAGAAAGATATGGGCCCTTTCTGCATCCTACCTTTTCTTGGTGCTGGGGTGCGGTGCTCGCGTGAGCAACCTCTTGTGAGAGGCCCTCTTGTCCAGGTTCCTTCAGCTCCACACGAGCTTCCTGCTCACGCGAGAGCCCCACCTCTTCCTTTCGCAGTGCAGCCTGGGACCTTCCCAGGCTGCACTGAAACAGGAAGCGTGACCAGCCCAGATCCCAAGGCTCTGCATGCAAGGTAAGTGTGTGCGGGCCCTGAAGCAATGCGCGACTTCATACCATTTTCAGCTTAAAGCCAAAAATGAAAAAGTGCATGGTGCCTGCCAGGCCCTGGAGCGTTACGCAAATGTGAGTACATCGTGTGGACTGCTCCTCACATTTGTGGTACGCTCGAGGGGCCCTTTAGCATGGAAAATGCCATGCAAAAAGGGCTCATGTTTCCCTATCTGAATCTGCTAATGTCCTAAGATCATTATGAGAGAGGTTTTCCTTGGTCCCACCATTATCACATGCTGTCTGGTGGGGAGAAAGCAGAGACCATTCTCAAGAGCAGTTCCCAGGCTCTTGAATTTTCTTCCAACTCCATCTCTCCTCTCCTTCCACTGGCAGGGAAATACCTTTCCATTCAAGCAGGCCCTTAGTGATTAATTGCTTGCACAAAGTCATTTCATGGGAGAGGGTTGCTGTATTTTTAACATTATGCTTATGTTTTAAAATGATCTTCCAGTTTTTAAAATGTAATAGGAGTTTGATATATTAACTTACTGTGGGTTTTTTTTTTGAAAAATTGTAATCAGATTTTTATCTCTTTCTACTTCTAGAGAGCTGCCTTAAGTCCCATGGTAGAAGAAAGGCAGGATATAATTAAAATAAAATAATAATGTTACCTACCACCCCTCCTATGACATATGCAGTTTTCATAAATTGGAATTATCAATGAGTGGAGAACACAATTGGGGTTACACTGATTGGAGAACTTGTTCATGGTCATGCTGGCTGGAGATGTGTTCGGGGTCATGAAAGTTCATATAAGATTATGTGGGAAAACCTGATGCTGATGATTTTGTGCTAATCCTTTCACCAATTTAAGCTTTTGGTGTTTTTAAATACAAAGAAAGATGAACTGGCTAGACTGGTGATCAATGAGGGACCATCCTATGGAGATCTTCCCTAGACACCCTATCTGACTGAACGTTAAGAGATCATCATGTATTCCATCAATGTTTTGTCATTCTGGAGTTAAACAATCAGCCCATTCTGGCCCCCTTTGTCAGTCCCATGGGAAAGCCATTATGGTTTTGTTAACACACCCCTTTAGGGTTTGCCATAGGGAATAAAAATCTTAGCTTCAACCCCAGCCGTTTGTAGTAGGTAGTATATAGTGCCCCAGACTGCTGTTCTTCCATGCTGTTCTCAAATGCTGTTATCCCTTCTTCAGGACTGATAACTATTGCATTTTCCACCCAACCTCTCCCTATCCAACTATTATTGCGTCACTTTCAAATAGCCTTGTATGGTTCTTAAGAGTGTCTGATTCTGACTTGTTTGTCAATTCAAATAAAATGCTTTGTTTAACTTTTACTTGGATTCTTCTCTACATTTACTACTGGTATACACAGGTGAAAACGTTCTGCCATTACCCCTCTCTTGCAAGTTTCCTTTGAGCTATAGCTCAAATCCCCCAAAATTCTAAGGAGATGCCAATTTTGTTCTGGAAATGGCTTTATGTGGGATCTCAGCAAGATGAGGTAGATGAGAATGGACTATTCCATTCTGCATCACAAGTCTGACGGAAATTTTATCAGAATCAATTGCATTTATCACAGCTCAAAGGACAATCCAACCCATTTGTATTTCTGGGAATGATTTCAATGTGATTGCTGCTTTCATCCCCTTTGGAACTACTCCATCTCCTTTGATATCTCCCCTGTGAAGGAGGAACATGTATTTTTTAAAAATCCTTCCTTGAAGCAATGGAGTGATTTGCCATGGCCAAAGAAGCTTTCTGTCCTGCTGGTTACAAATGGGTTAGAAGAACACCCTCTGTCTTCTTCAGAGTCTTTGGAGGAGAAATGATTGTCTACTTCAAAGAGGAAAACCAATTTGAAGGCCTGCTATCATGCAGTTGATGTGCCCAGCCTTGTCCTGGATAAAGCCAAATGAAATGGCACTTTTTGGTGTTCTTTTAGGAAAGTTTATTTTTGGTTAAATGGAAGCAATTCTAATGAGAGGAGGGAAAAGTATAAGGAATTATCAATGATTCACAGAAGATATACAAGAAAGGTGAGTGAGATCAGTACAGAATGTTGTTTTATTTAAAATATTTAAAATTTATTTAAAATAATAATAAGAATGGGTTGGATTAAACATGTAAAGAATACTCACAAATTTTCTCATCTTTGACAAGAGGATGACAAGAAAGGGTATCTTTACACCCCATTGAGAAAATGATCACTTCCCACATGTTTTGATGGGAGAGCACTGTAGACCTTGTTAGAAATATTTTAAAAGTAATTTGCACAAAAACTTCACGGTATCATAAAAAGGAAAAAGGGAAGTGGAGCAAAACAAGAATCTAGCAGCACCTTTAAGATGAATTTTAACATACACTTTCATAGATATCAATCCACTTCTTTATATGCAATGCAGAGTGATATTAAAGCCACAGACTTTTAAGTATAGTTACACAATTGTGGGTGTGGGTAGAATGCAATAGGTTGTAGAAAGAGGCAAATTATGACCCTGGCCTTAGACCTTCCAAGAGCTATGTGAGATTGTACGGCTTGTTCATGTGGCTGGTAGTGGTCTTACAAAGTGATCTGCCAGTACTGACATATGAAAGAAATAAAAGTGCTTGCTAAACATGAGTTGTCTTGGAGTCAAAACTTTCCTTAAGAAGACTCCTTTTTGTTATATGTGCAGTCATGAGGACTCATGCATTAATATATGTCAGCTCCCTACAGAAGAAGGGGGACATTTTTATCTCATGCAGAACTGCTGAATGTAATTCTAAGTTGCAGAACCAGTGTAGCACCTATGGCACTTTTGCACAAGTATACACTTTGTGTATGCATTGTGTGTAGGAGTACATTGTTCATTGGGCATGCAGCTATAATGCACGTTCAGTTCCAGAGCACAAAACTGCCTAAAGAGGTGACTCTGCATAACTGCCATATAACTTCATATGTATGGGTTTGGTGCCCCAAAACGAGAGGGTTGTACCAATCCCCCTCAAAACCCTATGAATTTGCATAAAAACTGAGCACGATTTTGTGCAAAACTTTTTGTAATATCACCAAGCAGGGAGCAAACCTTTGACATTGTTCATTCATGTATGAAAAATGTAACAAGTAAAGATTTACATACCAGGTTGGATTGAGATGTGTACAGGTGAGACTTAGGCCCTTTTCACACGGCATTTTCCATGCGAAAGGGGGCCTGGAGTGTTGTGTGATTGTGAGGAGTGATCTGCATGATGCACTCACAATCACGTGATGCTCCAGGTGCTGGCAGATGCCGATCACACACCTTTTCATTTTCAGCTAAAAGCCAAAAATGCTACGTGATTGCACATTGCTCCCGGGCCCTGTGTACACTTACCTGGCATGCAGAGCCTCCGGAGCCACACTGGTCACACTTCCTGCTCCAGTACAGCCTGGGAAATTCCCAGGCTGCGCTGTGGAAGGAAGAGGTGGGGCTCTCGCGTGAGCAGGTAGCTTGTGTGGAGCCGAAGGACCCTGGATGTGAATGTCTCTTCCTGGAGGCTGCTCATGCAAACACTGCACCCCAGTGCCAGAAGAACATAAAGTGCGGAAAGGGCCTTAGAAGTGTGTGCTGGATTTTGATGTATGAAGTTGAATTGAGCTGCCCTTTAAGTGGAGCTCTCCTCATGGAACTCACCACTTCATAAGTATGAAGGATCCCACCTTCTCACTGTGTTACAGCCTCACTTATTCAATAAGGATCTCTGACCCACCCTATAGGATTTCTGAGGTGTTGTCATGGAAGGAGAAGGTGAAGAAACCTGTTTCCATCATCTCATTTACATATGCATAAATCTGAAACCAGCTCAAACATTTATGACATCTGTATTCTACTCTATTCCACTATTTTTAAGAATAGAACTTCATTTGGTGAAAGTTGGGTCCCCATGCAATCTCCCACCAGAGTACTGAGGAAGCTTTCACCAGCATGGCTTCTGCAAGGTTTCTATAGTAAGTGTCCTGGGCTCTAGGAAGCAAGTGCCTGGAACACAAGAGCTGTTGGATAGTTAAGCCAGTCTAGCTGAGTCACAGCTTATCTAGTAGCATGAAGGGAGAAACAAGAGAGTGGTCATCAGCTGGTCCAGAAGTCGCACAGCAAGCCAGTAGTTCCAATAAAGAAAGCCTGCAAGGTCTAAAAGAATTATAAATAGTAACCCAGTCCAAGGAACACAAAATGCTAACGAGTACTGCTACTCACCAAGACAGATGACTGTGAGCAACAAAACCTTCAGCAAACTGCTGGAGAATTTATGGTCAGGTGTCTCAAGGTACCGGGTGCGTAATTAGTCAGCATCTTCTCTAGGACCCATGAACATTCTCATTTTCCTTCCTACACTCAGCAAATGGCTACACCGCATCATCAAGCTCCTTGCAGGGAGTAGAAGCATAGAAAATGCCATATCTTTTACAAAAAAGATACCACATGCAAATTTTGTCCAGAATAAGTCCTGCACCGCAGATTATCTTTGACAACTACACAGTTGTCAGTAGGGAAGAAAATTCCCAAAATTACTTCTTGCTTCTTTTGGGAACAAAATTAATGAAGAATTAAATCCTCATTCCGTAGTCTGTGTCTGGAGACTCGTAGCTTATTATTCTTGGCCTATTATGTGTCTATGCTACTCCATTCTAGCTTATTTTTAAAGAAAATTCACTGCTGCTCATATGGAGGGTTGCCCATCTATGAACAAATGATCCACTCCATATGTTCTGAGCTTCTGTGTAACTGTATCAAGTATGTCTAAGCCATTTGCTTACTTTCTGAAGCAAAGTATGAGAACAGTAATGCAATATTGATGACTGTTTTGTACTTTAAGGGTATGTGATGGTACACTAAAGAGCAATTGGTTGATATTGAATAGGGATGGTGTTACTGTAGTTTCTAGTCCGGGCCTGTGGTATATTAGCTATCATTTGATATCAATAAATTGACCATCTCAAACCGTTCTTCTCCACGTGCTTGCGAGGCCTCCGGACAAGCACGCACACGCACATGGCCGAAAATAGCTGAACAATACAAAACAAATCCAGGCAGGCCAGAAATTGCCAGACTGCAGCTTCAGGAGACCTCCAGGCAAGTACACTTTAAGATTGTATTATGTATGCACGCAGCTTACAAAAGACTCCCTGCCCCAAGCAGGCAGCTTGATGAGCCGAATATCCAACTGTCAAGCACTCATGTTTGCATACTGTCTGCACTATTGACAACTCTGTCATTATTCAATCATGCTAAATACTGACCTTTCGGAGGCTTGGTCTCCAGGCCGAAACCCATTGTTTTCCCTGGGAACAGACTAGCCTACGGGCACATTTTCCCCTATAAGACCCCCTGATTTTGAGCATTTCTTTGGATGACTCCTGGCTTTTATCCCGCCTTGCTGCCGCTCCGTTTGCTGAGCCTTCCCCTCAGCTTCCACATGCTGAGAATCTCCGCTCCAACTGACTTTTCTTCTGACTACCCGGGCTTCAGGATCAGGTGTAGTATTTCCCCTGAAAAATCCCTCTTAAAATCCTCTATCAAACTCCTACCTTTCTTTCACTAGGTCTGTGTGAATGGTTGCATACATACGGTTTGACTGTATTTCAAAATAAAGAAAACAAATATTATTTACTTCCGTTTGCTCATTGACTCGGCCTGACCCCATAAACATTGGGTCCAAGATCTCGCTAGGTTGCCCTGTCTCTTGCATTGCTATAGCTTATGCTCTTGCTAATTCCCATTCCCCAATAATTGGAGCACATTGAGGTGTCCCTCATGGGACTCCAGAAATCAGGGTAACAATGGGACGAATCCAGAATTTTCCAAATCTGAATCCCTGGAAGGTTCTGGGAATCCACAAATCTCACGAATATCTAATCTTTTGAATCCTTTTTTTAAAAAAGGGTTTAAAAAGCAAGGAAAAGAAGGATAATGTTGGGCGAGACACACTCTCTCAGCCTCAGCAAAAACAAACCTCCCTCTGATGAAATCTGGCCAGGACAATGGTCATTGTTTTGCCTCAGGATCTCCCCAGATTGAAAATGACATGAAGGCCCTTTCTACACAGGCAGGAAAATGTGGATTAATCCCACATCTTCCTGACTATGTAAACAGGGTTGCATACTACAGTACAGAGATAATCCAGGTCAAAATTGGATTTTCTTTGCATAGCTGCTTATGACATCCTCGGGATTGTAGTTTGATGCTCCACCAGCACACTTTGGCAGCGAGGGCTGTGACACCTTGTAAAACTATAAACCCCAGAATTGTGTATGAAACAGCTTTGCAAGGGAGCTATGCAAAGGAATCTTTCAGCTGTCTTTGAAATCTCAAGCCTTTACCTTCCAGTCAAGTGCTGAACTTAAATATTAAATATTCAATTTAAATATGTTAGAATACAACCCCAGATGTAATTTCTGAAATTGTTAATAAAGGTCATTATTACTTCAAGGGAAAAGGTCACCTACTTGTCATCTCCCCTTGTGTGTCTGGTCTCTCAGATTTTCAGGCATCCCGGACGCCAACAAACTATTTGGTTGGTGGATTCGAAAAATTCGGTTTGCCTATTTTGGCACAGAGATTCAGATTTGCAAATCTCAGATCCAGGCCCAAGATTCGAGGATTCGGTTGGCCCATCTCTAATACTGAATAACTGGTATCTTGGCACAAGGTTCTAGTTCTCAGTATGTCATAAAATGTGAAGCTCTTGCGAATTTTTTTTCAAAATGTTCTGAAATATCAAGCCAATGCAATGTTGTTGCACATTTCCCAGGAAGTAACAGTAGGCCTTGTGCAGAATTTTGGAAGGAATAACATTTCCCATCATTCATGTTTAGCGCTATCAAGAAAATACTTCTTATATAACCCATCCATTCATCCTTGCTACCTTTTAGGTCCAAAAAAGCCCCTCAAAACACCTGCAGCTAATGAGCCTCTTATTTGGTAAGATGTGCTGGGAAGCTGTAACTTTCATCATATGGGCCCTTTCCGTACGGGCCTATTAAAACGGTGCAGAGCAACCTCCAATGGAGGTCTTCTGCATTGTGGAGTGGACTGGGGCAGACTACTTTTCGTAGTTCCACACCTCAGTCCACTCCGGAGCGACCGGAACTGGTCGCCCAGTGAGCTTTTTAAAAACCTCTTTTAAGAGGTTTTTAAAAAGTACGGAGTGTGCGACCCCGTGTCGCTCTGTCCCTGTGCTCTGGTGCAGATCTGCAGGTGCGCACTAGTGCATGCCTGCAGATCTGCTGGGGGCGGGCTTTCGGCTGACGAGCTTCTCCGATTGGTGGAGAGCCTCCACCAACCGGAAGCTGCCATTTTGGACACTGGAGCAGTGCAGAGCGACGAGCTCGCACTGCTCCCCATCCCGACGGACTCGCCCGGACCCACCAAAAAGCCGGTGAGTAGCGGCAGGGAGCATTTCCCTCGGCGCGTGCAGAAAGGGCCATGGTTAAGTGATCTCTGCAGCCATGCATAATTCATATATAGTTTACAATGAAAAGCAAACCATCAACACTTTCTTCTTATCTGTAGTAGAAAAAGACAGACAAGCACTTTAAAATAGCTTATATAAATCTAACCTCTAGTACTGGACAAAAAAAAAAAAAAATCACCTCAACTACTTTGAAATGCTGAAGGTAATGTTCCTTTTCAAGACCTTTACAAAACCTGCATGTCAAAGTGATATGCGTATTTTCCAGAAATGATCTATTGCATCCCCACCCAAATGTCTAGTCTTCAATATCCTCCTCTTCCAAAGGAGAGCTTGACATGGCATAAATAGATTTTGGCAGGCTGGAAAGCATGTTCAAGAGAAAGTGTCAGGAGGAAGTCTGAAAACTAGAAGACACTTCCATTATTTTCTTCTTTGATTGGAACCAGCAAGATTAGATGAGGAACAAGCTTTGGTGGGACTGCTAAGCTGATTATACAAAACTTAAAAGCATCTCAGTTTCTAATTCAAGTATTGGACATGGACCAGATAGTTATATAGGCTGGCATTCTAGCTGGTGACAATCAGCAATATTGCCACCCCTCAAGCCCACCTTAACAGCCAGCGGTCCAATCAGGCGAAGGAAGTCTGTTGAGCTTCCAATCAGGTTGCAAGGATTGCATTTTCAGCTCTCTCCCACCATTAAGCAAGGCTGCAGTGAGGAATTGTCACAGAGGTCCTGCTTCTTATAGTGGCAGACTAATTTGCTGATGGACTTAAATACCTGAAAAGCCCCAGATCCTGTCTGATCTTGGAAGCTAAGCATGATCAGCCATAGTTGGAACTTGGATAGGAGACCACTACTGAATAGCAGGTGCTGAGGGTTATATTTCAGAGGAAGGAATTGGTAAGACCTCTTCTGGGTATTCCTTGCCTAAGAAAACCCTATGAAATTCATGGGGACATTCTATGTCAGCATGTGACTTGAAGAGACATACACACCACTTGCTGTTGGGTTTTTTGTCTGTCTTTTGGATGTTTAATTAGTAATATAAGCTTCTTCAACTTGAGTAAATATACCATCAGCAGTCCTCAATCCAGATGAAAATGGCAAGACAGCAGTTCTTAAGGAATAGTCGTGAATAGAAGTGTCTTCTCTGATGTAAACAACCCAGCTGTAATTTGCCTGGGCTCCACTCTGCCAGCACTCAGCTAGCCCTCAGCTGGCCTTCCAAAAGCTTCAGGTAGGTTAATTGTCAAGTGATCACAGCTGCCCAAATAAAGTCTTAAAATCTTAGAATCTTAAATAATTAAAACCCTAAGTAATAAAAATTTGGGGGTTATTAAAACCTCAGAACTTTAAAACTCAATGTTTAAAAGATCCAATGTTAAAAAGGTTGAAAAGATTAAAAGAGCAATAAAAAAAAAAAGCATCAACTTGCTCAATAAAATCCGAGTTAAAAATCACCATTAAGGACTAAAAAACACAACAAGTTATTCCTTTCTTCAATTGGACTAATAGAATACCAAACCCTCCACTGCACTTACGGGTAGCAGACCAAAGCAACAAGACTAACCAGGAGCAAAAGCTTTGCTTTCTCCACCCCTTCTTATCAGAAGCAGTACATAAAAAACAAAGTCAGTGGTGCACCAATTTAAGCAGCTAAACTTGCACACTGAGAAAAACAAATGTACAACAGAGATGGGTTGGCATCCAAACAGTGAACTATGCCAAAGATAACAGAGGATAACAAAAGAATAAACAAAAGGCTAAACTTTCAGAGGAGCTCTTTACAGCAGCTGCTGCCTCGTCGCCATCTTGGCTCCAGGATCTAATTAGTAATAACTAATGTGCAAGTTCCTTGTGTGTTAAAAAACAAAGAGACAATGGCAATGAATTACATTTTCATAAAACAGACCTACTGCTAAAGCACTAGCTTTAAAAAATAACAGTTACAAGCTCTGAATAGCAGCAGATGGCAAGGTGAATTAGCAAGTCCATCCATTGCTACTTTTATCAGTTGGTGTGGGCCTCTAATCTGCATCAAAGAAGTCATCAGAACCACCTAACTTGTGATAAAGAAAATTAGAACCATTTGTTTTGCATGTTATATCATATTATGGACCTGTGAGCCTTTCCTGCATTCATGGAAATGAAAAGAAGCCAACAAGTTACAGTGAGAGCCAGCGTGGTGTGGTGGTTTGATTTGACTGGGACACTGGGAGACCGGGGTTCGAATCCCTGGACACCTTCCATGGACACCCACTGGAGGAGAACTTGGCAAATAATGCTGTCTAAGCCTAAGAGGAAGACAATCAGAAACCTGTTGTTTTTTTTCCTACCTTGATCCATAGGGAGAGGCAGGTAAGAAAGAAGAAGAAGAGGAAGAGGAAGAGGAAGAAGAGGAGTCTAGGAAACTATAGGTCCTCCAGTACAATTCTATGATCCACTTCAGGTGGAAATAAATCATAACATCACACTGGAAGATCTAAAGATTCCTAGAGAGAACACTTTTTTTCCTATGGCAGGGGCAAATAGGGCAAGAATTTGTTTTAATAATAAAATAATCCATAAATAATTGAATCAAAAGAAGAGATGCCACTTAAACTTTAGGAAGAATTTCTTTGCTGTAAGAGCTGTTTGTCAGTGGAATAGGTGGCTTTGGAGGTTGGAGGTTTTTAAACAGAGGTTGGATGGGCACCTTTGAGGGTACTTTCAGTTGTGCATTCTTGTATGGCAGAGGGTTGGACTTGATGGGTCTTGTGGTCCCTTCCAACTCTAAAATTCTATCTATCTATCTATCTATCCATCCATCCATCTGTCTATCTGTCTCTATCTATTGCCCAACAGATCAAGTTTCTTATACGGTCTTACCCGGGGTCTTGTCCTAAAGACAGAGCTACCTCCCTTGCAAGTGGAAATCCAGCCCAAAGTGAATTACTGATAAAAACACTGGGGCTGCTGTGGGCTATTTGGGCTTAACAGATCAAATCTCAAGCTTTGGTTGAAGACGTTTTTGACAAGCTGAGGCAAATAATATTCTTAAGCAAATTCACATGAGTCACATTTCCTTAGCAATTGCTAGACTGTGCACACATGATTAAACCTCCGGCTTGAAATAATAAACCATATTTAATATTGAATGCATATGTTTTCTTTCTGCCAAAAACAAGGTTTAAGAGATTCTGAATGAAGTTGTCACTGAAGGCAAGTGAATTAGAAGAGAAATACCAGGGGTTGAAATCTGCAGGAGTCTTTCCCATGAATTCAGCTTAGTAGAGGTTCTTTGCAAGCCAACATTATGTGAAAAAACAGAGTACAAAAGCATTTTTTCTGTATTATAAATTGTTGTAATTACTATGCTAAAAAAGGGATATTAATTTTTTACTATTTCATCATTGCAAATAAGGATGAATAATTTCCAGAGTTTTCTCCCTACTGCACAGTTCTCATCCCATATTCACACATTGAAAGTGTTTTAGGACATTATTCTGCACAGAAATATTCATTTCCTTTTTGCTTGAGAAGTGTGAGAGTGTGTACAAAAAACTCTGTTTCCAGACAACTGCATGTGTGCTTTCATATGGAAAACACAGCAATTTTCCTTAACGAAATTCTTGCGCACACACACGCAAAAAAAAAAAAAAAAAAATCTTGTGCAGAAAAGAGCAATCCTGCCTCACAAAACCTTGTGAATATTTTCATGTGTGTGTATGTGTGTAAGATTGCTGGTTTCTGCACAAGATGTTTTGTGTAAAAAATTTTGCTGTACAAGATTGCTGCACAGAAAACAACCCTGCATACAGAGAGAGAGAGAGAGCTGTCTGGAAATAGTGTTTGTCTCTCTCTCACACACACATACATACACATACATAAGCACATGCACCAATTCTCATGCAAATAAAGAAGAAGTATTTTTCTGTGCAGAATAATGTCCCCAGACAGTTCAGAATGTGTGGATACTGAGTGAAAACTGTGTGAAATTCTCACTACGGTATTATTTTTCCCCATCAGGTTTCCTATGTGCTTTCCATCTTCATACTGCATCATGTTGTACATTGCTTTGCATTTGTCAATGTAGGTATACATTCAAATATGTAATTGGACAATGAAGTTCCACAAGTCAAAACTGCATTGCTTGTCAAGCCTGAACGCTCCCTAGAAACCAAAAAGACTAAACTAAGGTTGTTGTACTTTGGACATATCATGAGAAGACATAACTCGCTAGAGAAGACAATGAATCTCAGGAAAGTGGAAGGCAGTAAGGAAAGAAGACCACCTTAGACTCAGTCAAGGAGAACATACCCCTGAATCTGCAAGACCTGAACAGGGCCATTGAGGAAAGGGTGGCTTGACGTTTCTTATCCAAAGGGTTGCCATAGATTGAAGTCAACTTGATGGTAGTTAACAACAGCAATAATAGTTAAACACTTGGAGAATTTACAACCTTTGTCCAGAGACGTTGTTGCCCCCAGCCGCCTGCTTCTGCCTTTGAGATGGGAGCTGCAGTGCTCCTCAGATCTCAGAGATGAATGACCAGGACCTTGCAGGTAGAAGCAGGTAGTTAGCAACAAAAAAGGGGAAAAAAGATGAAGTATCCAAGAGACACATGAGGAGGAGTGCCACAGCCACCTCGAAGGCAGACATGGGTGGCTGGTGGCAAAAAGTCCCTTTCTTTCTTTCTTTCTTTCTTTCTTTCTTCCTTCCTTCCTTCCTTCCTTCCTTCCTTCCTTCCTTCCTTCCTTCCTTCCTTTTCTTCTTTTTTGATGTTTTCAGATTTGAGATTTCTGGATATAGGAGACTCAACCTGTACCAATGTCCAGCTTTCTAGTTCATACAGAATTAGTGCAGCTATTGTGATAACTACCCAGTAAACTAAGCTTGGTGTATGTGTAAAGGAGGGATGTAAATCTTCATTTATTTTGTCCTTCAAAGCACTAATGAAGAATTTCTCACCACTGGATGAGATCACAAGAGTCTTTACTCATTTTCAATGCATTTTGAGGGTTTTTTATTTAAAAAATCACAGAACAAAAGTTTGTGCAAGAAAGAATATGTTGCACAAGAAAACATTTTTTTTTTTTGCACAAAACTAGTAGGTTTTTGCACAAACCACATTATTATGGTAGCTCTACAAATGATGCATGTGATTGAGACACAAGTTGCCACCAGACCAGGTCCCAAGACCACACTCGAAGAGGAAAGAGAGAATGAAATACCCTCATATCAAAACTGGCCACAAATCCAGAAGCAACTCTTTTGTAATCTGAGATCACTGATCTATGAAAAAATGGTTTTGCAGTTCCGGTAATGTTCATGGTGCCTCCATACATTCATAATTTCTGGACAGAGACTGTACTGGTGCTATCCCCTCTACAAACTTGTCATCACAGCTGACTTGGCTCTAGAAGAAACAAAGCAACATGACATGAAAATGTATTATTCTTTTCAGCTTTTGGCCTAAGATTTATTTATTTGCTCTCTCATAGCTCTTACGAGAATCACAATCTGCCTTCCATAGCATCTATCATGTGGTGGTGTTTTACTACCTTATTTTCTTTTAAATAGATCATTACAGAGAGAGCCCTGAGAGCCAAGGGCTCCATTTTCTCTGCATATAAATCAAAACACGCAAAACGAGTGAATTTATTCAGCTGAATTGCAGATGTACTTGAAATGATTCCACTCAACAGAATAAAATGTCAGAAGATTGGTCGGATGTTGGTAAACACTGCAGAGAACGTCTTCATACAAATCTTATCTGAGCCTTAGAGATGATCCAGGCTTACATACCCTTCAACATTTCACAAATGAAAACCAGGACAGAGGCCATTTCCTCACTAGACTGTTATAGCACTATTATTCCACTTTCAACATCCTATGGAACCGCAAACCCCAGGATTCCGTAGGACGTTGAAAGTGGAATAATAGTGCTATAACAGTCTAGTGCGGAAATGGCCTGAATGAATGCACATTCACATACCTGTCCCCCATGCACACACACACACACACACACACACACTGCTACAGTCTCCAAAGTCAAACAATGAGTCACCATCTTAGCAATGAGTCAGCAGCTTCCAAAAATGGGTCTTCAAAGACCATTTCTGCACTAGACTGCTATAGTGTTATTATTCCACTTTCAACATCCTATGGAATCCTGGGATTTTCAGTTTAGGGAAGGGCCTCAGAATTCCATAGGATGTTGAAAGTGGAGTTATAGCACTATAACAGTCTAGTGTGGAAATGGCTAAAGCTCCACGAGAAGAGAAAGGAATCACTAGGCGAATAGCTTCTTGTACTGTATAGACAGTTTAGTATTATTTTAATCCTAACCTGTTACAAGCTTTTAAGCTATTATTTTGCCTAGACTTGTATCTCTTTCCTAATGTCTAGAGAACAGCATTTTTTCTAGACATTTCCTGTGCAGAATATTCCTAGGTAGTAACATTGTTTTCTGTACCAAAAGTCTATTTCTTTTGAAGAAAACGCTAGTTTATGTGCAAATAATTACTTTATGCAAATTTGGCACAGAATTGGTTCCAAGCTGCCAAGAGTCTTCAAAAACTGGGCAATTTTTGAAGGCTTTCTTGCAACAGGAAGAAACTTGCTGAAATTGCTCATTGTTTATTTTAAGAATCAAATGAGTGAAAAATCGCCTCCCCAGTGTTGTGGCCGAAGCCATTTCCCCAGTTACCAATTGCCCTCCTAAACTGCCTGGTGCTGAAGACCCAGCCATCCAAGAAGCAAAAAGCTTTGTTTCTTCATTAGGTCCAGAGTTCCATTAACTGGTCAGCAATGGAAACCTATTGGGTGAAGTTGGCTGCATCACATACTATCGGCCCCGGAAACCCCTATGATAGGTTCACCTTAGGGTTGCCATAAGTCAGAAACAACCTGAAGGTACACAACAACATAACAAGCCTGTGGGCAGCCATGAACATTTGAGCATGATGCTAACAGGGACTCCAAAGCCCATCTGCCCTGGTAGCAGAAACCATGCTCATGGATGGTTTCTCTTGTTCAAAGACAAGGGTAGGTAAAATATGGCCCCTAAGGCTGTTTTTGCAGCACTCCATTGTTCAAAGCTGCCTGAATTTTTCTTTCCATAAAAAAGGGTGGATTTCTTTGTTTACCTCCAGGAGAGACAATTCACATTTTATGATAAAGGGCTTGTCTGTGCTGTTTAACATGAAAAAGCAAACACGTATGTTTTCAAAACAAGAAATTGACTACTGGCCACTTCCATGGTTGGGTGGTATGTCAGATGTTGGATTGAAGCATTTTTGGCAAACCATATACCCTCTCGGAAGGTCCCAGGGGCACAAAATTGCACCCTAGAGCTGCTGCGGTTGTCCACATCTTTTCTAAGAAGAGCCTGAGGCTGTACATATCAAGAAGCCTCCAGGTGACTGCAGAAGTTAGCAGCTTCATCAGCCACTACAATTATCAGAAGATTGCCATTACCTTTCCCTTCTGAATGGCTTGTGCTGACTAGATTAGTCACCAATCTGAGCAGTGATTTCCTTGTCCCTCACTGGTCTTTCAACACTATGAAGAAGCCAGATGCTGTGGACGAGAGGATGAAGAAGTGGGCAAGTAGAATATCACTCTCCACAAATAGCAAATAGATGTTAGCTCTTGAAGCTAACAGAACTGCTGGTCCAGGGATGGGGAAAGTATGGCCCATTTTAGTCACAAAAACTTGAAATTTCTTTTGGACCAAAGGCATCCCAGGACTAAAATATGCATAGAGGGCCCAAAATATTGCCAAATCACTTCATCCCTGGCATTTCAAGGAGGGAAAAGGTCATTTTGGGGAGGTATGGTGTAGATGTAGCTCTCCAAAGTCCCTCAGATGGCATCATGGCCCACTATTTCCCAACAGCTGCCCACTCTCTGCACTAGCCTATGTATCACTTCTCTGAGCCCTGTCCGTGCTTGTAACACATTTGCTTTCCCTTCCATCCTTGAATCATTTGAAAAACTAGGAAAGTGATTGGTGCCTTGTTCCATATTTATTACCTGAAAGGTTCAAATTGCATTGTGGGGGCCTTTCAAGTGATGAGTAACTTCATGGCCTAGCAGGCTTATCCCACGTCAAGGTAGCAGCTCAAAGGATCAGGCAGAAAAGTCACAGCTATTACATTTTAATGGCTGAGGCATCAAATCCAAATGGCAGACAAATGAATGTGCAAAGCTGTCTTATACTGAGTCAATCCACTGAGCCCATTATTGTCTACTCTGACTGGCATCAGTTCCTCAAAGTCTCAAACAGAGAGGATATCTTCATGATATCCTCTAAGAGAAGATAACCTGCCGCCCTCTATATGACTTGGTCTATAAATTCTGTCATCCACAACTGATAGCCATACTGGTTCATACTGGTGGCAGATACACTCCGAAATATCTAGATGCTAACTCCCACATGGATATTGAATCTGGGACATCCTAAATACAAAGTCTATGCTATATAAATGAGTTGCTAGAAGTACCCCATCCCTGGATAAATAAGAACTGAGAATATGTGTGTACATTTGTTACTCCAGTTATGTTATGTCTGGTGAGAGCACTAGATATCCTTTTGATATCAAATAATTTGGCCTTTGCTTGACCTTTCTGTGCCACCCTACCCCACATGTTTGCAGAGGTCCACTGGACAAGCACATATTGGGTACGGCCATTTAGGCAGGCAACTTAAGCCTCTCCGATGCTTTAGGGAAAAACCTCCCTGCAAACTGGCTTTGCTTGGCACATATCTTTACAAAGACGCACAACCAAGAGCCGAGCCATTCCTTTATGTCGGGCCATCAGCGAACTGGCCATACTATTGTCATCCAGCGTTAAGTTCATCATGCAAAACCTGACCTTTTCCATTTCCTTTGTCCAGCTCCAAAATCCCTTTTGTTCTCACAAAGCATAGCATAGCCTGTAGGTACGATCCACCCTATAAAAAGTCCCCACTTTTGGGAACACTTTGGATCACCCTGGACTTCCACCCTGCCTTGCTGCTGCTCTGTCCAGTGAAGTTTTCCCCTCAGTTCCCAATAACTGAGTCTGCCTCCCTTCTTGGAACCCCCACTTCTCTCCAGGACTACGAGATCAGGTGTCATATTACCCATTCCCCAAAGCTCTCAATTTCTATTTCTAGTTAGCTGTGTGCATGTGGTGTCTTTTATGTTAGTTGTGCTCAATAAATTTTATTTTTGTTACTTTAAAACTTGTCTGGCTATGCTCTCTGACCTGAAGCTGTAGACATAGGGTAAAAGATCCTAGCTAAAGTTACCCTGCCTCTCATTAGCTTCAGAGAGTGCTCGAGTCTAATTTCCCCATCTTGTGCTTTTATTTGGTTATTTGGGCGCCCCTCCTGGGACCCCCAACATACAGGGCAACACATTCAACCCTCCACATTCACTTTCAGGACTCCCAAAAAAGTGGAAAAATCACAAATTTCAAAATGTGTGAGTGTGTGTGTGTGTGTGTCTGCAAGAAGGGGAGCAAGGCATTGTTCGGAGGATGGGCACCCATGGTCCAAATTGGATCAGAGAAAGGAGATGGAAAGGGTTGGGTCAGCACAGTGGCCCTATACTTCCTCTCTGTCACCCATCTCCTTCCACGGCATCAAGGGGACATCAGGAGAGGGTTTGTGGTGCTGAGAAATCAGGCTGTGAGCCATTCTTAGGTGGCCAGCCAGAGAATAGTGGAGGAGGACAAGGAAGACCAGAGGCAGGTTTTTAAAGGGCTGGACAGCCTGACTGAGACTACTGAGAAGGAAGTCCCCCTCCCATCACCAAGAGAAGAAGCACCTAAGGTGCGGGGGGCAGGGTTTGGAAAAACTTGCAAATAATCAAATCCATGAAAGTCAAATCTGCAAATGTGGAGAGCCAACTGTATGTACATTTCCAGTCTACTGATTGTGAAGAGAATTTTTTCTTCCTGGAGTGACTCTTCTTTCTCTAGCACCCTCTGAGGATAAGCCACAGGCTCAGATTTCATGTTCAAGACCTGTTGCTTGTTTCAATGCATTCAAAATATGGTTTAGGCAGTACCTCCCACCCATGAGAATTGCCAATATGTTCAAGTGTGCAAAGAATAGATGTTGGAAGTGTGACAAAGAAATTGGTACTTTTTTTCATCAGCGGTACGGGTGTGAAAAGGTTAAAAAAAATTGGAGGATGATATGCTCCAAAATTCAAAAAATACTGCATGTTAAAATTGATTTAAAACCAGAATTCTTCTTGCTGAGTATCTTTCATTTGGACATGAAAGTAGAAGAAAAATTGGGCAGATTGATTCGGCATATGGTAACAGCTGCAAGAATCATTCTTGCTAGACGCTGGAAAAAAGAGTTTTTATGCACTTAAAATAGAATGGTTAGAGAAGTTGGCAGAACTTGCCGGGATAGACAAGCTCACTTGTATGATAGAAAACAAACCAGATAGTAAATTTCTAAAGACCTGGCAACCTTTGTTAGAGTATTTATATACTTCAGTTGGGATCGATTATGATTCAAGAGGAAAATCTGATTAAGAAATTAGCTAACAAGAGTCTCAAAGTGGGAAGCATAGAGAAAGGGGGTCAGCAGGGGTAGTAACAGTTAACTATCCATGAGAATGGCTATCTCGTAATTATGAGGTTAAGAAATCTTCTGTACGTACTTTGTTAAGTGTATATATATTGAGTATGAAATTGGCTACCATTTCGGTTAAAAATATACATATATACATATAGTCTCACTTTTAGTTTGGAGGGCAGATTGATAGAAAATTAGCTTCATGCTGTTCTGTTACCAGTAGGGGAGGTCTCTCTTAATGTTTTCTGTTCAACGCTAGATGTTGTGTGAAATCTAAGCCTGAGATTGTTTTCAAACTATTTGTACAGTTGGGTAAGTTCAGGCATGCTAGGGCATGTAAATTTGTTAGGTTGTTAGTTATAGAATCATAGAATCATAGAATCATAGAAATCTAGAGTTGGAAGAGACCCCAGGGGCCATCCAGTCCAACCCCCTGCCATGCAAGAACACCCTCAAAGCAATCCCGACAGATGGCCATCAAGCTTCTCCTTAAAAACCTCCAAGGAAGGGAACTCCTCTACACTCCGAGGCAGCAGATTCCACTGCCGGACAGCCCTGACCGTCAGGAAGTTCTTCCTGAGGTTGAGGTGGAATCTTCTTTCCTGCAGCTTGAATCCATTGCTCCTTGTCCTGGTCTCTGGAGCAGCAGAAAACAAGCCCACTCCCTCCTCTACATGGCATCCCTTCAAATATTTAAACATGGCTATCATGTCCCCTCTTAACCTTCTCTTCTGCAGACTAAACATACCCAGCTCTCTAAGTCTATCCTCATAGGGCATGTCTTCCAAGCCCCTCACCATTTTGGTCGCCCTCCTCTGAACTTGCTCCAGCTTGTCAATATCCTTCTTGAATTGGGGTGCCCAGAACGGGATGCAGTATTCAAGATGGGGTCTAACCAAAGCAGAGTAGAGTGGTACCAGTACCTCCCTTGATCTAGACACCATACTCCTATTGATGCAGCCAAGAATTGCATTGGCTTTCTTGGCTGCCACATCACACTGCTGACTTATGTTCAGCTTGTGGTCTATGGAGACTCCTAGATCCCTTTCACACGTACTGCTATCCAGCCATGTGTCCCCCATCCTATATTTCTGTATTCCATTTTTTTCTACCTAAGTGTAGGACCTTACATTTCTCTCTGTTGAATTTCATGTTGTTCGCCTTGGCCCAGCTCTCCAATCTATCCAGGTCATTTTGAATTTTGATCCTGTCCTCTGACGTATTAGCAACCCCTCCCTATTTGGTGTCATCTGCAAATTTGATGAGCATGCCCTCTATTCCTTCATCCAAGTCATTGATAAAAATGTTGAACAGCACTGGGCCCAGGACAGAACCCTGTGGCACCCCGCTAGTCACTTCTCTCCAGGATGAAAAGCAGCCATTCATGATCACCCTTTGGGTTCGGTCGGTCAACCAATTACAAATCCAACTAACAGTAACCCTGTCCAGCCCACATTTTACTAGCTTCTTTGCAAGGATGTCATGGGGAACTTTGTTGAAGGCCTTACTGAAATTGAGGTATGCTACATCCACAGCACTCCCTTCATCTATCAAGCTAGTAACTCTATCATAAAAAGAGATAAGATTAGTCTGGCGGGACTTATTTTTGAGAAATCCATGTTGACTTCTTGTGATTACCGCGTTGCTTTCTAAATGATTAGAAACTGATTGCTTGATGATGTGCTCCAGGATCTTTCCAGGTACTGATGTCAGGCTGACTGGGCGATAATTATTTGGGTCCTCTTTTTTCCCTTCTTGAAGATGGGGATAACTTCTCCCGTCCTCCAAGATTATAGCAAGCGGTTCTGAAATGACCTCTGCCAGCTCTTTTAATATCCTAGGATGCAAGTCATCTGGCCCTGGAGACTTGAATTCATCCAGTGTGGCCAGGTATTCCTGTAACACTTCTCTACCTATTATGTGCCTCATTTCCTCTGCTTCCTCCCCTGCTCCCCAACCTCCAGGTTGAGTGCTTGTATCCTTCTGGGAAAAAACTGAGGCAAAGAAGGTGTTAAGTAGTTCTGCCTTTTCTCTTCCCCTTGTGAGTAATTCACCATCTTCTCTGAGCAGCGACCCTACTGTCTCCTTCTTTTTCCTTTTGCTGCGGACATATGTTATTATGCATATATTATTGTGCAATTGATTTTTATTAGTACTTGATACTGTTATGTTGAGGTTGTTATGATATGTTATGTCGAAGTTTTGTTATTTAGGAGTTATTGGTTTATTAGTGTATGCGGATGTTTGTGTATAGCAATGTACTATATGTTATATGTGTACTATGTGGATATATGCTACGATATTGTGTGAAAACCTCTGTTTCTCAATAATAATAGTAGTAGTAGTAATCATCATCATCATCATCATCATCATCATCAACCTGTTTCTTGTTTGAGTGTGACTATCAAAGTCAAGGCTTGCCATCAAGACTGGATTTATAACGTTGATGGCTACGAACAGATGGCAGTTGCTTTCTCCTCATTCCTATCACATTTCCCCAAATTCCAGTTTCATTTACTTCTTCTTCCTTGGCAATGGCTCAGCATCTGCTGGCAGCCAGACAATGTTGACATGGAGGTTTTCCAACTGTCTGAGCTCCAGAGCCCTGCTGTGGATTGCTATGATGCAATTCAGGTTGCACCTGTACGGAAGCTAGATACCGGGGCAAGGTGACCCTAGGCAACAAGTTGAGTCCACTCCAGACTATACTGCAGATGCAAAAAAGCCATTAGATGGCAATGAACACACTGCTTTTAGCTCATATCAGAATGGTTTCGTTTCAAACCAGCTAACATGGGCTCATTTTCCATCATGCTTGAATTAGCGCATCTCATCTTGGCATCCATTCAACACTATTATAGAATCATACAACTGTAGAGCTGGAAGGGAATCCATGTGTCTCCAATCCAATCCCTATGGATTTGGGAAATCCTCAATGCAAACATTATTGGGAGATGGCCCTTCAACCTATGTTTACGAACCTTAAATGCAGAAGAGACCACATTCCTCTAAGGTAATCTTTTGCTCTGTCAAATGGCATTTACAATCCAAAGGTTCTTCCCAATGGTTAATTGTAATTTCCTTTCTTATCATTTGCATCCTTTGCTTTGAGTCCTACCTTCTGGAAGGGGAGAAAACAACCTTGTTCTACCATGACACTTCTGCCATTGAGGCATAGGGTCGCCAGGTCAGGATTACCCTAGGCCCTGCAATTTCAAGGTGAGAAATTTAAGATTTAAGGATTTATGATGTCACAGGGTTTGACCCTGGTGATGTAACAAGGTTGATGTTACATGGGCTGGTCCCTGGTGATGTCATGAAGCATGATGCATTATGCATCAACCCTAGTTGCCCAAAGTAGGCTAATCAAATCAATGTGTAGTAAATAAGAAAAATACATTCACATACATTTTTCAAGGCACTTCTCATGCCCGGGGATTCCTTTCTCTTGTCTGTGGTCTGTAGAAGAAGGGCCAGTCCATGAGGTTTAGAGGTCCTATGGAGGCCTCTGACCTAAACTTACTTCCTTGGAAGTTGGCAGCCGAGAGGCATCCCAATATAAAAATCTTATTCTTACGGCCTAGAAAATCCTCCATTTATTTTTCTCAGCCTGAAATTCTTCCTGGAATTTTGATAGCTCATCATATTCCTTTATTGTACAAACAAAGCATTGTTCTTTTGCAAACTTCTTCAGATAAGTATACATACTAGAGGCAATTGATGCTTCAGTGTATTTTCAACAGAACATCTATTCCTGTTGGGATACTTTGGATATGAGTTCCCCTGGCTCTGCAGATAATTGGATTTGGGGTAGGATGTATTTAGATCTACAAATCCCAGGCTCATTTTCTGTTGTGAGTCAGAGAAGAACTTCAGAAGGAAACTATGTGAACCTTTTTAAATAATCAGTTATTATGAATGGCAAAATGAGCTAGATAATTACTAGGAATGATGGAGAAATTCAGTCTTTGTGAGTGCCAGCATGAGCTGACCTGGTCTCCACTTCCAGGACTAATTTGCAAATTGGAACTTATTTATCCACTCTGTTTGCACTTCATCAATCTTCTAATGTCACTTTTTTTCTATTCAGAACAATCAGTGAAATATATTCCAGATGTGAATGGAAGGTGAGGTGAGTTGGTATGGCTACAAATCCAGATTTTAAAAAGAAAGTTATGTTTTAAAATATTATCTAAACTAGGGCTGATCTCCTTTCAGTTTGGAGTGTTGCTTGAATTTGGGAAGGGGGACTTTTAGCTCAACTTGTGAAGCAAAGAACAATTGTTTGGGGTGAAAGAAAAAAAGGATGAATTTGCAAATTTGGAGGTAGGAGGGACTCAACACTTGAAATGAAGTAGAAGTGGGAGGATTATTTGAGGCAAGAGAACAGGAACAAACTCTAGAATTGACGGAGGTCTTACCTTTTTTTTTAACCCCTAACCCTCCACCCCCATAAAGGAAGACACGGGGCCAAGAGCTTGGGTGAACTTTATTGAAATATGAACTTTAAGGTTTCAGCTTTACTGAAGCATGGACTTCCATCAACTTTCTTAATATTAGTAGCCTTTGAATGTTTACCTACATTCACTAACTAATATTTTGCATGCTTGCAGACTTCCTCTTTGTTCCCTTTGCCACACTCATTCTTTTCCTGCTTCTCTGTACACTGCAGCCATTTTCTCTTTCCCTTCTCATTCCTCTACAAGACACTGAGTTTGACTATGTACAAGCAATTTGTAATAAAGCTAAGTTATATGTTTCACAAAGAAGATTGATTTTGTTTCTTTCTCTTCTGGTTCCAGTGTGTGGAAGCGGGTTGGGAATGGGACTGGCTGTTGTTCACCATGGTAAGAAAGATGGTATTAGGGTTGCCAAGGCATGGCTATCCCAAGCCCTGAAGTTGCAGGGTCAAAATCTGATTGCTAAGGATGACTCCTTGTGGGACCTGGTGATATTAGGAGGAGACATGCATTAAGCATCAACCACAGTTGCACAGAGTATACTACTCAAATAAAATACACCAACTATCACCCTCTATTGCAGCTAAGGATGCATAGGCCCTTTCCGCACCAGGAAGTTAAAACGGGCCAAGGCGTCCTGTCACGGAGGTTGTCCACAGCTTGGATCGGACTAGGTTCGGACTATTTACCTTAGTTCCGCACCTTAGTCTGATCCAAGATGCCCCAAATGATCCTCCAGCACACTAAGTGGAGACCGGAAAAATCCGGTCTTTCAATCTTCTGGAGCGCGCCATTGCAATCCTCCTCACTTGTGCAGATGCGCAGGGTCGCACCAATGTGAGCCTGTGATCAGCGGAGGGTGGGCTGTGGGTGTGGCGAATGTCAACGGTTGGTCCAGACCCACGAAGAACAGGAAGCCGCCCTTTTGTAAGTCTGAGCAGTGCGGATCTACAGACCTTGCACTGCTCTGATTTGCCCTGGGCCAAATGGAGGAGCCCTGCAGAAGGGCTTGAGGGAGAGTCCGCATTGCTTCAACCCAAGAAGAACCAGTGAGTAACGGCACGGAGCGATTCACTCACCTTGTGTGGAAAGGGCCATAATCTAGCATTATGGAAATATAACTGCTTCATTGCTGCAATCATAAATCCCCCTCCACCAAATCCCACCTTAACTCATTGAGCCTCTCCAAGCACAGGAGGTCTGTTCTGCCAGCAATTGGGGTGCAGCAGGATGCCTCCTATAAGTGAGGCTGCAACTATCAGAAGGAGGACCCCTCTCACTCTTCTTTGTCATGTTGAAGATCACTAGTGGAAGAGGTTTGAATATGTCATCCTGCTGTGCCCCAATTGTCAGCTGAACAGCCCTTTGTATCTTAATGTAAAAGCTGACAGTTGAGGCTGACTTGGTTGGTTAGGCCATTGGACAATACTTAGGTCCCTATCACACCAAATTGTTATAGCACTATTATTAACTGCCCTGGCTTCATCCTGCGGAATTCTGGGGCTTGTAGTTTGGTAAGGCACTGGAGCTATCTGACTGAGAATTCTAAATGCCTCTCCCTAAACTGCAAATCCTGTGATTCCATGCAATACTGCCATGGCAGTTAAAGTGGAATAATAATGCTACAACAGTGTACTGTGATAAGGTCCTTAGTTACACATTCGTAACTAAGGGCCTTTCCGCACTACACTGTTATAGTGCTATTACTCCACTTTCAACTTCCTATGAGATCCTGGGGTCTGCAGTTTAGGGAAGGAGCATTTAGAATTTTCAGCCGGAGAGCTCTTTGGTATCAGTAAACTACAAACCTCAGAATTCCACAGAATGTTGAAAGTGGAACAATAGCGCTATAACAGTGTAATGCAGAAAGGCTGTAAGTCAGTGATGTAGGATCTCAGCCACCAAGTATAGCAAGTGCAGCAAAAGAGATACTGCACATTTTTTAAAACCTTGAGATTCCTTTTCCTCACTTAAAGTCTGGAGAAGAGGAGATAGGCAGTCAGATCTGGGAGCCCTAGAAAAATATCTCTGCATTCACTTTCCCCACACCATATGTAAATATTATACACTCTGTTCCTACTTATTTATCTTTTTTTCTAAACTACAAAGAAATCACAGATTAAAATAGGACAAGGCTGAATGGACTTTTGAATGAATGGTAGCTGATATTGTTAGTTTCCTGTACTTGGACCACATAACGTCACAGATATTGATGCCAGCATCATATCAGGTACATCAGCATCAACCCACACTGATTCAGGCACTCGCTGAGCTGATTTTTCATTTGCTAATGCTGGGCTGTGCAAGGTGCACCAAAAATAGCTGGGAATGTTCAAGCGTGTGGGTACTCAGGGATTTCACGCAAGCATCAACTGCGTGAAATAACAAGAGACTGTTTCATCCTATAGAACAAAGCAAGAAGTGGGATACTGCCCCGATGAGAAAGTTGATGTGACAGATAAGATGCTGTCAGTGTTACAAGAAAAAGACACACGTTAATGGGAATGTGGGTTTTATGCATTATGCAAATTGCAAAGATCCTAGGAACAGATAGACCAAATCATGACTGGCAATCAGCAGTAGCCTTAATCTGGCATGGATGCTTACCAGAATCTGACAGCACATTCCTATGCATGTCTACTCTGAAGTCACCGAGGTTAGAGGGATTTACTCCCATATAAAGTGCAGATAGGGCCAAAGTTTTAGCAATCCATGTATCCACTGGAAGTTGCTTGTAAACTATCCACATGGAGGCCAATGAATCATGAACTGGAAATCAGAAGCAGATGTAAGATAAAGGGCACAGTTCAGTGACACAGCAAGAGGACACAAGTATAGAGGCCTGATTAGGTGAAAGAATATAAACCATTCAACAGCCTTCAGAAATAAGGATGTGCTCAAATCTTTGTCTCTTACATTTTCTCAGTCTTTTCTTAATTCTGTTAATAAAAGCCAAGGGAGGGTTCTTATTAAACATGGAGAAAAGATTGTCTCTGTTAAAACCCTTTAAGAAGAGCACTCAGGACCAGATTCAGCATGTGGGAAGGCTCCTCAAGTTTCTAGTTCCTGCGGGAAAAACAGGTTGAAGGCGTGGGCCTGGAGTTTGTCAAAATCTCTGCAGAGGAGAGCTAATCAGCACGCTGGGTGCTCAAGAGACGGGAATTCCTCATCCTTTATAACTTCCTGCTTCCTTCTGTGACTAGCAAAAGGGATTATGGTATACGCAGATTTTCTTTCTCTGCATAAATTACAGAAAATTGCTTTACTGTTTCAAGCAGAAAACTTAAATAAGGGTAACTAAGGATAACTACTGGCATTCAGTGACAGCCATCATGGGCCCTTTTCTCGTGCTTTTTTTTCCCACTCGCGCAACGCTCACGAGGCTGAAGCGGGGCGAGTGCGCATTTTTAATTTTCGGCTGTAAGCCGAAAATACTGCACGCTCGCGCGCCCTTGCGCATTTCCCTGCATGCAGTGCTTCAGTAAGCAGGGGCGGTTGCGCTTCCTTCCCCCAGCACAGCCTACAGCTCCCAGACTGCGCTGCAGAAGGAAGGGGCGGGGCGCTCGTGCGACGGCCGAGCGAGAGGAGGCCGATGCGGGAGGCAAGAAGGGCTGTCGTGAGCAGCTTGCACAAGCAGCTGCTCGCGCAAGCGCCACTCCCCACTGCCGCAACGAGGTAAGGTGCAAAAAGGGCCATAGTGTAGTGATTTGAGCATTGGACTACAACTTTGGAGCCCAGGGTTCACTTCTCCATTCTGTTACCAAACCTTACACCCCCATCCTGGGCAATAGCAACATTGGTGGTGAATAGCAATTTTATATAAATTTAAGGAAATATGGCTGAAAAAGATGTTTGAAAGTGTGCTGGCTAGAAGTATGTCACCAGGTCAAGATGACCTTACCCCAGATATGGGCAGGTCATAAATTCAGAGAGGATTAGGCAGGAAAACCCAATGCTAATGGGTTTGAGATAATCTTTCAACAACTCAAGTTCTGTGAACTTCCCAATACAATGGGAAGCGAAACTGCCCAGGTAAGCAATTAGAAACCACCATCCTGGAACCCTGCCCTATGGAAATCTTTCCTATGCCCCTCTATCTGTCCAAATGTTAAGGGATTGTCATGACTCCCACCAATATTCTGCCACCTAGAGTTAAATCAATCAACCCTTTCTGGACTTCTTTGTCCACCCTGTGAGAAAATGATTATCATTTTGTTTACACATACCCCTTCAGGGTAGGAAATAAGGTACATAAACTCTAGCTTTGAGCCCAGCAAATTGTAGTATATTGGGTGTATTATGTTGCACATGGTGCCCCAGGCTCCTGTTCTTCTGTGCTGTCCTTAAACACTATCTGAGCCACACCACTTTGACTTTCTTCTTCAGGACCAGTAACTATCATCCTCCTCACCTCCAAAATCTCTCTCTATCCAGCCTTTCTTGCCTCACTTTCCAATAGCCTTGAATGGTTCTTGACAGTATTTGATTTCTTGTGTGTATCTGTTAATTCTCAATAAAATACTCTGTTAACTTTAAATTGGAGTCTTTACAGTTAGCATGAGTATACAGGGGTGAAAATATCCTGTTGTTACCCTCCTCTCCAGGCCTCCTTTGAGCTATAATTCTCCCAAATTCTAAGGAGACGCTAGCATTGTGGGTAGACTCCAAAGTCCCCCACCTTTCAGGGTAACAGCTCAGCCATGGAAACCCACTGGATGACCTTGGGCACATGGCACACTCTTAGCCCCAGAAATCCCAGTTGCAGGTCCGCCTTAGAATCACCAGAAGTTGGAAACAACATGAAGACACACAACAACGGTCATTCAGTACTGCAGTAACAGATTCATAACCTAGAATTACAAAACCTTAACTGATCTATATTAACCTATGTAAATGACTCCCAACCTGCTTTAACATCCAGCAGCTGCATCAAGAGAAGGAGGTCTGCTCAGCTTCTCATTAGGGAGCAAAGAATATGTACTTTCTACCTTCATCCCACCAGCAAGCAGGGCTGCGGCAATTAGAAGCAGAAGCCCTATGGCAACAAGTCCTTGTTGCAGTCTTGCTTGTTGGCAGGAAGGGGATGAAAACATCTTCATCCTTGTGCCTCAGTCAGAAGCTCAATGGATCTCTTGAACCCAATCTGACAGCTGGCTCTTAAGGAAGGCTGAGGGGGTCAGTCCAGAAGACATTGCTGAGGCCCTTTTTTGCACCCCGTCCCAACTCACAGTGGCCACGGGATCACAACACGATAGCGATGATGACTCTGCATGACATCATCATGATCCCATCACAATCTCATGGCCACCCATTGCAATCATGGATTAAATCATTGATGGGTTTCTCCCATCAATGAAACATGCTTGTGCAGTTCTCCCACCTCCCTCCTGCACTTACCTGTTGTGCACAATGGCAGGAAGTGCAATGGCTGCTATTCCTCCCCCAGCACAGCCCGGGAAACTGCCATGGCGCTGTGGAAGGGAGGGACTGAGCCATCATGCTTCCTCCTATCCAGCAGGCAGCCAGTGCAGAGGGGAGCACTTCTGTCACGCTCCCCTCCTGGGAGAGGCTTTCCCTGGATCCCCACGCAATGGCTTCATGAACAGGTAAGGTGCAGAAAGGGCCTAAATTGCTGATCAAGAAGAATATTGCTTGGGTTTGCAGAACAATGTTGCTGTAATCCTCTGTATCCATTTACCTGAGCATAAATCCTATTGAAAATAGCAGTTATTTCTGAGTAGGCTGCATTCTGTTTGTCCTTGCTCCACAGAAGAAGGATGAACTACCTTGGGACAAAGCAGTGAAATCTTATAAGGAATGTTCCACCTCGCGAGGATTCTTTCAATAGTCCTGTTTCAGGGAGACTACTTGTCATTTTCTCTTTTCCTCTCCAATTTTAATTAATAAATACTTAGCTTTGCATCTTGTACACAGGTTTTGTGAACTGGATAGCAAATACTGGATTTCTGAGGCCCAGAAATGAGAAGTTCTCATGAAGCACAGTCATGACAAACACGCCATGTGTGCTCAGGAACATTAACAGTCTTTATACATTCCCTCTTTTTCTTCCCAGGATAAAAGAGGGCTTCTCTGTTCTCCCATCTAACCAACCTGAGCTTAGAAATGATCATTCATATAAAAATGCTTCCTGTGAGTTTCAAACAGCATGTTGTACAGAGTTCCTGGGAGGGGATTACAAAGTTCTCATAATTATGGAAAGGGAGAGAATTTAGCTACTTTTGAGAAGGAGGTAAGGCTAGCGTTGTCAGTTTGGGATCATCACAAGTCCTGAAGTTTCTGGACCAAAACCTGAGCCCTAGGAACAGCCTCTGGTGAAGTCATTAAATGCTATGCATTAAACACCAGTCGTTGCTATAGCTTATCATTCAAGCACATAAGCACACATGCACACACAGAGATAATATATTTTCCTGTTTGGAAATTAAGATGGAAACTTTAGCTAAAGGAGCTGTTCTTTGATCAAAATGAAATGAGGGAATTATTACGGAGTTAGGGAAGTGGGATAAGAAACATTTAATCTAGCCTGCTTTCCTGTAGCCAGAAGGTGGATGCAGAATGGAGTGGAGGGTGTGATCTGGCACCACAAAGACCAGGAGGGGAAGAGAAAGTTAATTAAGTAAATAGATAGTTCTCACCCCTGAAAATCTTCACAAGTCTTGCAAGTTGTAGTAAGCTGGCACTCTACTAGCTGAGTTGCAGATTTGCCCACAGCCCTTTCCTCTTACCTGGTGCTGAGCCCCCTGAAATTTGGAATTTGTACTTTCATTCTCTTGCCTGGAAATGACCAATGACTACTGAAGACTCAGGGCCAGGCCCTGTGATCTGGCAACCCTGGACTGAAAAGCTGCAGTTTGACCAGGAGGGAAAATCAACAAGTAAAGTTTGTGATTTTAATTAAGGACCTCTTTTTCTTCTTTTTCTTACATACCACTACAAGAACAAACTGGACTAGTATGGGAGGAAAAACATACAGAAGCCTCAAATGAAACTTTGTAATGTTCATGCAGCACATTGGTAGGATCCAGCTGAACATTTGGGCTCATGTGGTTTACAGTTCTTTGAGCGGTTGGACCTTTGGAGAACTAAAACAAGGAAATGCAATCCCTCCTTAGGGAGCCACAGGTGGGCAGTTGCCCCATTCTCCCCATGGATGGAGTGCACTTCTGACACCCATGAGCCAAAACAGTAATAGTCTGGCCCAGAGTAGGGAAATAAATCTTCATAAATTTCTTTCTTGCAGGCAAGACCAAATATTTTTACCATTTTCCTCTCTGCTGCCAGTATCTGGCATAGTATCAGCAGTTGTTAAGGAGTATTCATAGTGTGGGACTTACTTGGTGTGCAAAATGCACTTTTTGTCTAGAAAATTGTATTTTCCAATGCAGAAAAAGAAGTTTCCTGAGCAGAAAACAGCATTTTCTGCACAGAAAATACTGCTGTCTGTTCAGGATTTTTCCTTTTTTTTTCTTTTTCCTTCCTTCCTCCCTTCCTCCCTTCTTTTCTTTTTTTTTTTTTATCCCACAGAAAGATTATTTTCTACACAGAATATTTTTTTCCTGCTCAGGAAACTTCTTTCCTAAGCAGGAAACCTGCATGCATTTTTCACATAGAATAGGTCACAATCTATGAAGATTCTCACTCAGCCAGGATTCTTCTCATCAGATTTCCCTGATTTTTTAGAAACCCATTTTAAACCCATTTTTTTAAAATGTATTTTTTAAATATTCTTTCCCTCTGTAGCCAGCAATGGTGATGGAAGTGCCCAACAGATATCTATTCAGCTTACTGAGAGATGAATCTGTCATCATGCAGCCTAGAATAAATATACTGTATTGCTTTTCATTCCACCAGCTGTTGGCCACTGTCACCTGCATTGTAGCCTCTTGTCTCCAGGTCTAAAAGAAGCATTTTTAGAACTGTTTCAATTTATCCCATAATTCGGTGCATTTTCTTCCTGTAATTCCAACCCTTTAATAGGTTTCAATATGCTATTGGGTGTCTCAGTTAATTTACAAAGGCTAGCATCTTGGTATTTTAATATGCGGTGCCCCAAGTATCAGATACAATAAACTCCATTTTATTTCTGAAAGTCCTAGGATTAGTAATGTTCTTTCTCATTATGGCTCATATTCATTTCCCTTGCCCTTGCAACATAACTCATCTGTCCTGTAATGTATAGCTCATTTACTAGCACCTAATATATATTTAAAAAGTGCCTCAGTAAGTTTGTGCTTATCTCTCACCCATTGTTTGAAACTGAAAACTTTCTAACTCCAGGAATCCAAATCATTTGTGAACTGTCACATTGATTTAGGAGGCCGGTGGAAAGCTTCAATGAACTCATCAATTGGTTGAGGCCATTGCAATAGATTCCAGAATCAATAGGGAAGCCTTCAATTTTAAGAGAGTGAAATGAAAATGTTCAATGCCATTCAAAAGAGGAGGAAAACCATTAATGGATGTGTTGGAAGAACTCCACTGAACACAAAGAAAGGACAAAATCTGTTCCTTCTTGGCTCAAAACAGTACAAGGTCAGCATGGTTACAAGTTGTGCCCTGAAACAATTTTCAACAGCCATTTTGCAGCACAAATGGGAACTCTGAAGAGGGGGAAGTACTTAGAAATTTTATAGGAAGCACGTATCTTTTAAGCAAGGTTCTAAAAGTGTACCCCCTTCTTCACAGACAGAAAGAGAGAGTGACAGAGAGAGCAGCTGAAAATACCATAATTGCATCAGGACATAACACAGGCCCTTTCCGCAGCTTACCTGAATCCAACGTGAGCACACGGGGATCACGTGAGCAGCCTCTTGTGAGAGGCACTTGTGTCCCCTCTGCTTCTTCTCCACAGCAGCTCTCTGCTGGCTGGCAGGAAGTGTGAGGGCTCCACCTCTTCCTCTGCCGTGCAGCCAGGTATTTTCCCAGGCTGCACTGGTGGAGGAAGCATGAAGGTCATGTCAGTGGAGGCTCCGCACTCAAGGTAAGTGCGGTGGGGCCCCGGAGCAACACTCAATCGCGCAGCATTTTTGGCAAGAAGCCGAAAATGAAATATTACGTGATCAGCATCTGCTGGCCCCAGCAGTGTTGCACAATTGCTAGAATGTGGAACAGTCCTAGCAATCGTGCGATGCTCCGGAGGCCTTTCACATGAGAAATGGCATGCGAAAAAGGCCATAATCTTGACATCTTATCAGAAGAATTTAATAGTGACCAGAGCCACCCTCCCCAAGGAATTCTCCTTCTCTCTTTTCTGGAGTGGAGAGAAAACAAAGTACCTCTTCAGGATCAGACTGTACAAAAATCTGAGCTAACCTTTGTAGGCAGCCAACCTGTTGCACTAGTCTGAGCTTTGCAGGGTGCCAAACTGTTGCATGCCTCTTAGGAGGTCTGCAGTAAGAAAACTGTTGGACAGAATGCCACTGAGCTAAGCCTTGCAGCCTGGAAAACTATTGTGTGGATAAGAGCTGAGCTTTGAAAGCCAGACAGTTGTTGCATGGATCAAAGCTGAGCATTGCAAGCAGGATGGATTTTGCATGGATTTGAGCTGTGTGCTTTGGAAGCAGAAAAGCTGGTGTGTAGTTCTGAATCCACCTTTACAGGCAGGAGGGCTCAGATTTATTTCTGAGCAGAGGTACCTGGAACTAGGCAGAGCTTTGCATACTGACAGATTTTATTAATTTGCATAAATATAAATTATATCTTGCTATGATGTCCATGCTGGCTGAGTGGAAAAGCTGGACACACACGCACATTGAAAAATAAGGTCAGAAGAGACCTTGAGGCATAGCCAGGTTATAGTCAGGAAATCACCAGGAAAGTCCAGTGATAATGGACTTACAGTTAGTCTGTGATGTCTCAACCTTTAAGAGACAATAGCATCCAAGAAATTCCCACAGGACACCTGATGTCTGAGCTTTCCTCCCTCTAATCAAGCGAATTTCCTTTTTGTCCCCACACCTGCCTGACAAATAAAGAGCTATCAAGGCTACCGTCAGCCCTACCTAATGCTAAAAGCATTAGTCCATTCCAGACCCCATTGCCCACTCTCCGGACTCCATTGTTTACTCTGCCAAAAAGCCAGAGTAAAAGCAAGAAAAGCTGTGCTCCAGGCAGAAAAAAAGAGTATTTAAGGCCCAGTTTTTGGCTAGCCAACTCACAGTACACCAATTGCTGATTGACACTCTGCTGCTCTGATTTCTGTTTGTGTACTGCCCCTAGACTCTGGGTCTAAGCCACGGTATTTCTTCGCTGCTGTTCTGGACTGGTAAATATCACCCACTTCACACTGAAATCTCACTATCCAAAAGTTCCCTCCTTTTTCCTTCAGTTAGCCTTGGGTGATTGCTTAACTGATTGGATCTTGTGTGTGTGATTGTAAGTCCCCCAGTAAAACAAATAAGCTTACTTTTGGATCTCTATCTGGTTCTTCCCTGCACTACCACTGGTAGACATAAGTGTAAAAGATCTCATAAGGTTAGCCCCCTCTCATAAGCCTCTTCTTTGAACTAATATTCCCCACTGTTTCATGGAGGCACTGTCAATGTGGGTGCACCTCTGAGTCACCCACATTTTGGGGTAACACCTCCACTTTCACTTTTCAAGAACATTTAACTACTGACCATTCAACTGTCAGATAGTAGTGGGCTCTACAATGTGAAAGGGGATTCTTTTTCCTGGAATGTTGATCCTTGTTAAATCTTTTCCTGGGTTCTTGAATTATGAATGGTGCTAAATTAAGGGTATGTGCTATTAAAGCTACATGTGAAATGAAAAGTCACTTTTTCATATTGATATAGTTAATGGAAGGTAGAAGAATTTGTAGGCCATACCATCTCATTTAAAGAAAGAAATGTCAATTAATTACCCCTGCATATACACCCAAACCCACATGTAGACAATATAATGTTAATTGGGAAATGATTTCAATTATGCCGAAGTTGTTATGTGAGAGACTCAGAAATGATTTTTAAAAATGCTTTTCCCAGGTTACTGCAAGAAATGCTTTATTCTGCTCAGGAAGCTTCTTTCCCGAGCAGGAAACCTGCATTTTCTCCCCACACAGAATAAGGCCCTTTCCACATGGCGCTGCTAAAATGCATTAGCTTTGGGTTGTATTTGTTTCAAGGGTTGCAGTTCCACATGACATCATAGCCATCCCGTAGCCATCCCGTAGCTGTCCCATCCACAAGAGTAGCTAAAACATTGTATTTCAACTCTTGAGTTTTTCCGGAGTTGAAATACAACATTTTAGCCACACTTGTGGATGGGACAGCTACAAGATGGCTACAACATTGTGCAGAATTGCAACCCCAGGCCCTCTTTGCATGCAGTTTCTGTTGCGAGAGGGCCCCTTGAGTAAATGGGAGTGATGGTCCATACAACGCACTCCCATTTACGTGATGCTCAAGAGTGGGAAGCAGAGCAGACACGCACCTTTTTATTTTCGGCTTTAAGCTGAAAATGGTGGGCAGTAGCGCAATGCTCCTGGGGCCCGCGCACACTTTCCTGCTGTGTGGTGCATCGGGCAAGCCAGGCCGGTCGCGCTTCCTCCCCCAGCGCAGCCTACAGCTCCCAGGCTGGACTGCGGAAGGAAGGGGCGGGGCGTTTGCGCAACGGCCGCGCAACCGGCAACCCAGCTGCGGGAGAATGCAGGAGCGATGCGAGTGCCTTGCTCAAGAGGCTGCTTGTGCGAACGGCACCCCCCACCTTTGCGAGCAGGTAATGTGCGGAAAGGGCCCCAGAAATGAATACAACCCATAGCTAATGTGTTTTAGCGACTCTGTGCGGAAAGGGCCTAAGTCATAAACTATGAAGATTCTCACCCATCCAGAATTCTTCTCATCAGATTTCCCTGATGCTTTAGAAACCCCTTTTAATTGTTTTCAGAGAGATTTTTAAAAATGGATCCATCTACAGATTTCATTTTTGAGCACTAAATGCTAAGAGCAAATATGTTCCATGAAAAAAATCCTGAAGACATATATGTACAAAGCAGAACGGTATGGCAAGGATGGGGTATATCAGGTTGCCAAGGAGCCCTATTTATTATGGCTAGCATCCTATTCAGCCGTTATGAGATTGTAAGGTGGACATATCATATCGTAACTGTTGAGAACCAGCATGGTGTAGTGGTTTGAGCATTGAACTTGGACTCTGGAGATCCCAATTTGAATCCCCACTCTGTAATGAAAACCCATTGGGTGAGCTTGGACAAGTCACGCTCTCTCAGTTGCCCGGACGAAAACAAAGGCAACCCTCCTGTGAACAATCTATAGAGAGAGACACATCCAAGTCAAGCTAATGGAGGAATCTACTTTTCACACGTTACCCATTTGCGCGACTGGGGAGGGTGTCTCACATGAAAAGCCTCATCCGGAACGCTGCCACTTCCCTGCTCCTTCATCCAGCAGATGACTTCCTGATAGCGCGACCATCGTGCTAGGGCCCCGCCCCTTCCTACCGCAGCGCAGTCTGGGAACTGTAGGCTGCGCTGGGGGAGGAAGCGCGACCGGCCCACTCGCCCGACGCACCACACACAAGTAAGTGCGCGAGGGCCCCGGGAGCATTGCGAGACCGTGCAGTATTTTCGGCTCCCAGCTGAAAATAATAAAATGCGCACGCGTCCCGCTTTAGACTCATGAGTGTCGCGTGAATGGGAGTGCGTCATATGGACCGACGCTCCCATTCATGCGATGCTCAACGGGCCCTCGCGCTACAGAAACTGTGTGCGAAAAGGGCCTAAGTTGGGGGGGATGTATGACCAAAAAGCTTTGCTTTGTGGAAGGAGGGTTACAGCCCAAGAGGAGGGAGAAAGAAGAGGGTAATACAAAACTGATTTGTAATCAAATTACTATGATACTCAAATGGAAACAAATTGATTTAGTCTGATTAAAGGTGGTGAGAGAATTTTTTAAAAGGGTGCTCTTTCAGGACATTCATTTCAAATTACCTTGTGGGAAGGAACCTAAAATAGTGAATCTGATATGTTGGGGAAGGAGGATTCCACGGACAGGATGATTACAAGGGAAGTGGACAGTTAAGTTCAAAATGAAATAACAGACACAAGACAAGGAAAACTGGATTGGCTTAATAAATATTGTAAAGGAGGGTATAAAACGGTTTAGAAATACTTGGATCTGAGGGTGTAAAATCTAATAGATGTACAGTTTTAGTTGGTGAAAATGCTGTAAAATCAAGTCTGCAAGTAGCACTTAGTACTGATGTCATTTATCACTCAATACTATTAATGGCATTTGTTCTGTAATACAATTTATCATGTAAATCTAATATGTAATGGCACGTAATAAAAAGTAATTTTGAGATATGCTAGACATATTAAAATTTGGCAGAAGAAAGTTCATTTTCTTTTTTTCTGGAAAGCATTAATCAGGTGGGGGAAAAGGAAATGTTGAATATTATCTTTCAGAGGTTTGAATCAAGTATGCTGCTATAGTCTATTTAAAAGGTGGGACATAAATTGATTCTCTTTCATTTTCTTTTCCTCTTTCTTTCTTCCTTTCTATTTTTTAATTTCTGATTCAAATGTTTCATGTTTCCTTTAATTTCTTTTTCTTGTATTTTATTTTACTTGTAGTATTTTAGCATTTTTGGAAATTGATAATAATATCTTTTTTTAAAAAAAAGGTTTGAGGTGGGATGGGCCAGGAAAAGTTACTTAATTAAGAGGCCCAGCACGGTATAGTGGTTTGAGCATTGATACTGGAGACCAGTTTTGATTCCCTGCTCAGCCATTGAAACTCACTGGGTGATTTTGGGTGCATCTCACACTCTCAGACCTGTGATGGTTCACCTTAGGATCGCTACAAGTTCAAAATGACTTGAAAGCAACCGACAACAGTACTTAATCAAGTAGCGGATAAAGCATTTTCTGTGCAAGAACCATCTCTTTCTATACAGACAATAATATTTGTCTGCAGAAAATACTATTTTCTATGCATAAGATGTACAAGAAACCTCAAAACCCACCACGTGCAAATTTTACATAGAAAAGGCCCCCATTGATAGCATTTTGTGCTCAGGAAACATCATTTTCTATGCAGAGAATAATATATCTGCACAGAAATAGTGTGTGTGTGTGTGTGTGTGTGTGCACAACCTACCTGAAAATGTTGTGCAGAATTAATTTCAAGCTGCACATTCTCTTCAAAAACTGTGCAGGTGGGGTTCTGTTTGTTTGTTTGGAGTGGGAAGGAGATAGCTTATCTAACTTATGCCTTCCTTTGCAAATGAAATGAGTGAGGAATTACATCTCCAGCTGCACATGTATCCACATGCAAAGAACAAGGTGCATCTATTCACAATGCACATTCATGCACACTGGCACATCATGTGCAGCGCCTCTGTATTGGACAAAAAATATCCAGCTATTTCCATAGGGGAAACTTACATATGCAGCTTTCCTTGCAAAGGTTCTGGCTACTGCTTGGGATTGACTTCAGCTTTGGGGCATAGAAACAAACCTAAATCTAGCAGTGAATCTTTAAAAGTTCATGGCACTTTCTGTTGAAGGTAGCAACAACTAAATGTACAGCAAGGTCCATTCTTCCTCCTGCCCCCACCCTGGCAAGATTTTATGGTTATCACTAAAGCACATGAGATCACAACCAGAACATTGTGGATCCAGCTGGTATTCATTCACTTAACATAAACTCAGGCCTCTGCTACTATTGTGAAAGGGAAATTCTGGCAGACTTGCAGAGCAGAAATGGTATAAAGAATGAAATCATATCTACACCACAGACTTAAATTAGTTTAACAGTCTTTCCCTAGGGAGCCCTGGGAACTGTAGTTCTTCCAGCACAGGGGAAAGTTAGCAACGTCAGAGAATTCTCATTAAACTAAACTTGGTGATGATCCTAACAGCTGTAAGGTTGTGATAAATCTTGATATGCAAACCTTCTGTATAGTAAATGACAGTCCAAATATGTGATGGATGTGTTGATATCTACTTGTAATAATTTCTAAGGCCATTTCCACACTACGGCCCCATCTCAGCAAGAGGATGCATTGAAGCTGGGCTGCAATGCATGCTACCACACAACGTCATTGTGGTACTGCTTTGCAATCACACATTATACTATTACCAGAAAATATCTGGTAATAGGCCCCTTTTGTGCAATGTTTGTGCCTTCTGAGGCCATGGAGAAAGGGCAGAGCACTATCAAGGCATATCCTTTCT
The DNA here is from genome assembly GCA_948474755.1 of Ctenosaura bakeri. NCBI lineage: Eukaryota > Metazoa > Chordata > Lepidosauria > Squamata > Iguanidae > Ctenosaura > Ctenosaura bakeri. The sequence goes on along the minus strand of CAOLHI010003762.1, from coordinate 91,539 downwards.
CAGTGAAGCACAGGAAAAAACTGGCTCTACTGCAGAAGGATGGAGTGTGTCCCAAGTTATTGAGAATCTCTGCTGGTGCCTTTTAGTTTTCTTTTCCTCTGAATTCTCCCATTCCAACATATGTATAAAATATGAGTCAACTGACGGTACACTGCATGCATTTGGTGATGTGGGCTGCAGACCACAAAAACTTATACCAAAAGGCTAATACCCAATAAAATTGGTCTGGGGATGATGGACGATGATGATAATGATTTTTTAAAAAAGGCATTACTCTCTAAACTATGGTCATTTCCTGCTGAACTGGTTTCAAGAAAAATAGTTGTGGCCCTGAGACTACTATAATATGTGTTTGATGTCATGTGGTTGTCTATTGATCAAGGAAGAGATTTAGCACAATTGAGTCCAGAAAGTACAGGGGCATAGATAATTAAAGTCAGGAAAATAATATTCAGAAGAGGTTCATAGAACCCCAACTGTGTAAGCCTGCAGTTATCTAGGACTTTCCTTGGCAATTAATACTGGAGAGAGAATTCTTTTCATACATTTTCCTTCCCATTAGAAAGATGATGCCAGACCTGGGCCCTTTTCGCACAGCATTTGCCATGCGAAAGGGCACCTGGAGCATCGCGCAATTGTGAGGATTGATCTACATGAAGCACTCACAATCGCGCAACGCTCCAGGGTAGGGCAGGTGCCGCTCGCACACTTTTTCATTTTTGGCTGAAAGCGATTGCACATTGCTCCAGGGCCCCGTGCACACTTACTGTGCATGCAGAGTCTTTGGAGCCCTGGCAGTCACGCTTCCTGCCCCATCACAGCCTGGGAAACTCCCAGGCTGCGCTGCAGATGGAAGAGGTGGGGGTCTCGCGCTGCCTGCTCAGAAGCAGGCAGCTCATGTGGAGCTGAAGCAGCGGGGATGCGAGATCTTCAAAGCCAAAAGAAGGTAAGGAGCAGAAAGGGCCATTGGCTGTAATCCAATATCCCCTCAGTGTAACACAAAAGTCTATATACAGTGATATACTACACACCTCCCATGCAGAATAGCCGCATTGCACAATACAAGGCCTGATTCTGTTATCCTGTAGCCGTGATCAGGCTTATTTGGACCCACAGGGGTTAATAACAAAATGAGCTCCATGTCAGCTGAGGAAAAACAGCTTCTTCATGTTTGGCACCAGGAAGCTAAAAGCCTCCAGCTGTATGGAAGAAGTTCAGCTGTCCTTCCACTGCAGAAATACTTCAGATACCAAGAGGGGTACTGGTGGAAGGGAAATGGAACATGTCAGTTCTGAGAGAGATTCCTTGGGATGAAGAGAATTATTTCAGACCAGAAGGACCAAGTCATTCTGGTCTTCAGGCACTGCAAAGAGGTTGAGGTTAAGGAAACAACTAAACCCTTAGAAGGTCAAATGTCCCTTATTTTGAAGGATGTCTTTTTCTTTCTTCTCTTCCTTCTCCTTTTTTCCTAGCTATTGTTATTGTACAATCAATTTATATTATTTTCTTAAAGAACTCGTGAACAAGAGAAAAAGGAGGTGAGGGTGAACAGGGCCATATATCACAATTCTGCTGTTCTTTTTGTTTTCATAATGTTCCACTATAATCCTTCCTTTTCACTTTCTTCTTTGACTTTCTTCAGTAGGAATATGGTCCCTTGTTAGTCATATAGCATCTTCTCTCTCTCTGTTTAAATTTCCCATTGATTTCTCAGATCTTGTGGAACAATTGTAAAATCGAAGGCTTTCATGGTCAGAATCCATAGGTTGTTGTGGGTTTACTGGGCTTTGAAGCCATGTTTTATTAGTATTTTCTCCTGACGTTTCACCTGCATCTGTGGCTGGCATCTTCAGAGGATCTGGTGGCATGGAAGTGAGACAGAGCATATATATTGGTGTAGTCCCCAGGTGGGAGGGAGCAATTTGCATGTGTTACAGTTGGCCTGTGTGATGGCCTATTGTTAAATGGGATATCCCCCAGGGTGTATTGTTAGTCAGGGGATATGCATAGCAGTGCATTAAGTACATTAGCAACCCATTGTACTGTTCCCTGTAGAGGGACCTGAAGAGTCTGTGGTCCTTTCCACATGGCATTTTCCATGCGAAAGGGCGCCTGAAGCATTGCACGATAGTGAGGAGCAATCTGCATAACGCACTGACAATCGTGCAATGCTCCAGGGGCCAGCAGGCACTGATTGCGCACCTTTTCATTTTTGGCTAGAAGCTGAAAATGGTGTGCGATTGCACATTGCTCCTGGGCCCCACACACACTTACCTGGCATGCGGAGCCTCCAGAGCCACACCAGTCACGCTTCCTATCCCAGTGCAGCCTGGGAAACTCCCAGGCTGCACTGTGGAAGGAAGAGGTGGGGCTCTCACGCGAGCAGGCAGCTCATGCAGAGCTGAAGCAGCAGGGATGTGAGAGCCTGTCGCTGGAGGCTGCTCATGCGATCCCTGCACCCCAGCGCCGGAAAAAGGTAAGGTGCGGAAAGGGCCTGTGTGGTGTTCATTGGCATATTTTTGAGTCTTGATTTTAGTATTCTTCAGTAGTGGTAGCCAAATCTTGTTTACTTTCTGAGTTTCTTCTTTCCTGTTGAAATTGTCCATGTGTTTCTGGATTTCAATGGACTCTCTGTGTAGTGCACTGAGGGATGTCCGTGTATTTGCCAGTCTTCATCTATTTAGATTGTTTCCCCTCTCTATACACATCACGACAACTAATCCTTCTCAAAATTTACATCTAAAATTTTCCTATCCACAATTTGTTGAGGCCTTTAAAAAGCACATAATCCCTACTTGGTTGCACCTCTGAAGAAAAGGTAGAGTACTAGGTTCATATTATACACTCCTCTTGTTATTCTGCTCTATTGCTGTTCTGTGGTTGTCATTTTACAAGCAGCTGTTTTTCTTGATTTGTTAAAAGAGTTCAAACTTGAACTCCTGTTTTTAAAAAGTTTCCAGCTGCTATGCTTACACAGAGATAGAAATGTGACAGCATGTTCTGTCCGTAAGGCAAAGAGGAAAAAAAGGAAATCATTATTTTTAAAAGAGAGAGAGAGAGAGAGAAAGGGGGAAAATATCCCAGCCAACTCCAGATGTCTGTGTAATTGTGAGTTCTGAGAGAAGAAAGAAGCTGTTACTTCAACAACTGGCTGCAGAGGTGAGGGAGACATTTCCATCCATCCACCAGCATATTCTGTTTCAGTGCTTGAAAAACCCGAATTCCCCGTGCTTTGAGGTAATGCCAACTACCATTAGTTCTACATTCTTATAATTCCAACACTAACTGTCTGATTTTACAGTCCCATGTTTATGCAGTGCTCAGAGGTGGCTTACCAATTCCTTTCTCTGAAATATAGACTACATCACCTGGTATTTATTGGCTATCTCCCATCCAAGTATTAAACAGGGCTGACCCTGCTGAGCTTCCAAGATCAGATAGGATCTGCTACCTGGATGCCTCTAAACCGTGCACAGAATCTACATCAGTGATTCTCAACCTTTGACCCTCTAGCTGCTTTGGACTTCATTGACCAGGACTCCCAGCCAGTTTGGCCAATGCTGATGAATTCTGGAAGCTGAAGTCCAAAGCATCTAGATCAACTGTTGAGAAACATTGATCTGCATGAAAACTAGAGGCTACATTGCAAAACATAATCTCATGGAAGACTGTGGGGATTGGGCACAAGGAATGAGACAAAGAAGAAGACTCAAAGAGTGTTTCCTCATTCTCTTTCTTTCCCCACGTGGTTGCAATTGCAATCTTGGGTGGGAACAAGTGAATATGTCTAATGACGTTTTCTGAGATTTTGTGCTTAAAACAGAGATGGCAGCTAGATTGCTGATTGAGACTAGTAACACCTCTCAGCAGGAACAAAAGCTGATGATAATCTTTCATCCATTCTCCTAGACCAAGATGCACAATGGATCTGAATAATAATGCTCCAGAAAATCAGACTATCATGTAAATAGGTCCATGGAGCAATACTGATGGATTTTTGGGCTGAAATCAGGATTACATAATGTAAATTTCTCCTTATTCTTTAATGTGCTACATGATCCTCATGTTAAATGGCAGTGTTCTTCAACTGAATGTGCATCCTAACGCACAACCACATACCCTTCCGTGTATAATGCAAAATGCATATGTAATGGAACCATATGTGCAAAACCATGTCTGCAACCTTGAAGTGCAGATGTGGATAAAAATATCCAGCTGCTTCTATTGAGTAACTTGTGTATGTATAATCATAGAATCATAGAATCATAGGAATGTAGAGTTGGAAGAGACCCCAGGGGCCATCCAGTCCAACCCCATGCCATGCAGGAACACCCTCAAAGCACTCCTGACAGATGACCATCCAGCTTCTGCTTAAAAGCCTCCAAAGAACGAGACTCTGCTACACTCTGAGACAGCATATTCCACTGCCGGACAGCCCTGACTGTCAACAGAGTTCTTCCTGAGGTTCAGATGGGAATCTCCTTTCCTGCAGCTTGAATCCATTGCTCCTTGTTCTGGTCTCTGGAACAGCAGAAAACAAGCCCTCTCCCTCCTCTATATGGCATCCCTTCAGATATGTAAACATGGTTATCATGTCCAAAGCACCAATATATATAAACACCAATGGGATTCTGGTCCTGGTATTTTCACAAATGGACCCAGCAGGATTCAGTGAGGTGAGTTGTAAAGGATAGAGTGGCAAATCTAAGTCCAGTATGCAAAACACAGTACAAAGCAGTTATTCACTGCCAGGGAGAGAGGAAGGAGCAGGCTCGATCATGCCTAGGCCCAGAAGCAAAAGAAAAGTTCTCCCTCCATGTCAAAGGTAAATGCCCTGGCCACAGAGAGAGATGAAGAGGCAGTATCTACTGGACTTAAACCCCTCCCACTGCCATTCCCTTTTCCTTTTGTGTCACATTTTAATTAGATCCTAAGCCTGAAAGGAGCAAACTGTTTTGTTGTACTTTTATTTATAAAGTGCCACATACAGTGATGGCACTATATATAGAGAGAGAGGGGGACAGGAAGAGGAATAAATTTCAACTTATGGTGACATTACAAAGGACCTCCAAGATGAAGGGATGTCATATGGAAGACGGGGCAAGTTTGTTTTCTGCTGCTCCAGAGATCAGGACATGATGCCATGGCTTCAAACTTCAGGGAAAGAGATTCTATCTATTCATTATTAAGAACTTCCCGATGGCAAGAACAATTTGACAATGGAATGTGCTGCCTTGGAGTGTGATGGAGTCTCCTGTAACCCATGTTTGATAACCCCAATCCTCTAACAGCAGGAGGGAGATATCTATTGACTAATAACAGACCCTATGTCAGGAAAGAGAATCTTTTGCTGTCCGTTGAGCCGGAGGTTACCCAGATGGAAACGTAGATATTCCGGTCCAAAGAACTGAAACTCCCCTTGGTGTAGGTTGGACCAAGTAGCCCCAATCACGTATCCAGAGGAAGACCTCAGAAAAGGCATGTATACATTTCAAATGGGCTGACTGCAATTTTGACACCTTGAGAGACTACAGGTCTCCTGATTGAAATTAGCGATCACAAATCTTGGAAACTACAAAGCTGAGGTCCATCTGCCTAACCCAGTTTCTGTCCTTTCCCAGGAAAAGGGTCTGCTCCCCTAGGGATGTTCTGCCCTATAATTTTGTTCCATGTTTGAGTTTCAGGGACTTTGTCTCACTTCCTTTCTCGGGCCGGTACGTATGTTCGTACGTTCATTCTCTCCCTTTGTCTCTTTGTTTGACAAACTGTCCTGTGTTTTCCTGAAATAGCAGCCTTTCAGAACAGGTGCAGTATATTCACTTCATCCCCTCAATTGTTCTCTTTCTTAACACTCTCAAACTCAGTAGCCCTTGTGAGCTTGTGTGCGTGAATGCATAGTGTGTGTGAGTATGAATAAACTTTGCCAATTCTACCAAATAAAGACCTTTTAAAAGGACACTTGACTTCTCTCTTTTTCATGCAGTCTGACCCCTTAAACACAGGATAAAAGATCTTGCTGCATTGTCCTGCCCTCTGTTTTGCCAAGTTGTGCTCTGCTAAGTTCCTCAACATTTATAAAATTCTGGTGTCCCTCAGGGACCCCAATAGCCAGGGTAACACTCCTTCTATGGAGGTTTTTAAACAGAGGTTGGAGGGTCATCTGTTGGGAATGCTTTGATTGTGTATTGCTTCATTGCAAGGGGTTAGACTTGATGGCCCCTTTGGTCTCTTCCAGCTCTGTGATACTATGGCCATTTCTGCACTAGCCTGTTATAGCGCAATGATTCCACTTTCAACCTCCTCTGGAATCCTGGAGTTTGCAGTTTCGGGAGGGGCCGGCTGGCCACTCCCGAAACTGCAAACCCCAGGATTCCAGAGGAGGTTGAAAGTGGAATCATTGCGCTGTAACAGCCTAGTGCAGAAATGGCCTATGATCCTATCATTCCATCCCTGGTCATATATGTTTAACCACTGGATAAGAAGAACACAAAGTTTGTTTTATATTTTAGATGGATCAACTCTATTTTATTTTTAAATCAATCCAAGGAGAAAAGTCAACAAATACACATCTCCTCTTTCTTCCTTTATGTCATCATTTTCTTCTGCAGAATCTGAACCAACTAAAAGGGGTAAACAAATTTGCCACAAATTATGTCTCCTTGCATCGTAGTATTAAAAGAAAAGCTGCCCTGACACAAAAATGTGGATGACCCTCATAAAGCTTCTGTGACAATCCTTTTAGGGGACAGTTTTAATGAAACCTCTTCTATTTATTTACTTATTCTCTTATAACTCTTATCAGGATGAAATATCTACTTTACGTCAGAAAGAATGGATAGGCAGTTATTGGAGTCTGGTTGTCACTGTGAAATTGTTTGCACCATTTCTGTTCTTGCAAAATGTAATGCAAGACCTCCCTCTAAGTTAGTTTATTTTAAATTGCCATATCCTGTAGTTTAATTTGCTGTTCCTCAGTGTTTGGGCTTTGATTTGATTTCCGCTGTTTTGCATAAATTGTTCTACTGCTATACTCATCTGAAAGAGGAGGGAGTTCCTTGATCTTGCTTAGGAATCATAGAATCATAGAGCTGGAAGAGATCACAAGGGTCACCAAGTCCAACCCCATTCTATCATGCAGGAATACCGCATCAAAGCAATCCAGCCTCTGATTAATAAACTCCAAAGAAGGAGACTCTACCATACTCCCAGGGAGCTGCATATTCCACTGTCAAACTGCTCTTACCATCAGGAAGTTATTCCTAATATTTAGATGGAATCTCTTTTCCTCAAGTTTGAAATTAGTGCTCTGTGTCCTACTCTCTGGAGCAGCAGAAAACACGCTTGCTCCATCCTCCATTTGACATCCCTACAAATATTTAAACATGGCTATCATGTTGCCTCTTAACCTTTTCTTCTCCAGGCTAAACATACCCAGCTCCCTAAGGCCCTTTTTGCACACAGTTTCTGTTGCAAGAGGGCCCCTTGAACGTCACGTGAATGGGAGCGTCGGTCCACACGATGCACTCCCATTCACGCAACGCTCATGAGCCTAAAGCGGGCCGCGCACAAATTTTTTTATTTTCGGCTGGGAGCTGAAAATACTGCGCAGTCGCACAACGCTCCCGGGGCCCTCGTGCACTTACCTGCCATGCGGTGTGTCGGATGAGCCGGGCCGATCACGCTTCCTCCTCCAGCGCAGCCTACAGCTCCCAGGCTGCGCTGTGGAAGGAAGGGGCGGGGCGCTAGCGTGACGGCTGCACGACCAGGAAGTGAGCTGCAGGGCGAAGGAGCAAGGAAGCAGCAGCGTTCCTGCTGAGGCTTTTTGCTCGAGACGCCCCCCCCAGCCACGCAAATGGGTAACATGCAAAAAGGGCCTCAGTCTCTTCTCCTAAACCATGGTTTCCAAGCATATAATAAGTGGGTCTAAATAGCTTTGTATTAGCACTTCCTGTACGAAAAAAAATGTGAATTATTTTGCACATTACTTTGCAACCAAAATCTGATAGCCTAGAGGAAAAAAAAATAGAAAGAGCATTCTGCAGATGACAGAGCAGATTGAAGCCTCTGACCTCCTGAAACACAGTGAGGCAGATTATATTTGATTTGTGCATTGCTAATACAGATTATCCAGTACATCATTCCTTCCAAGTTCCTGTTTCATCCCTCGACGCCCCTGAAAAGCATGTCATACAGTACTGGCAATGACTGCTGAGTAATGTACGAGAAAGATATGAGTTTGTTTCTGGCCCCTTGCTGTGAATCAGATCAGCCTGCCACTGAGAATAATGTGCTCTGAATTAGCAGCTGGCTTATTACACTGACATTAATTAGGATTGTCTGGTAAAATGCACACATTTACACCCACATAGCACTGAGCCTCTTTCACACACTGGAAGAAAGACAGGCATCAAGTGTAGATATTTAACATAAAAACATCTTATGCTAATGCGGCTAAGTGAGATAGAGTTAGGTTCAAATTAAATTGCTAACAAACCTTCTGGCAAGTGGATGAGGTAAGAGGGGGGAAACCCAGCGGTTTTATAACTCTTAAAGGTGGCAATTTCCATCGTATTCCTAAGGCTTTGCATTTTTGCTGACGGTAGTCCAACTAGCATTAAGCATCAACGGTGCTGTGGGCATTTTGTGAGGCATCTTTGGCCCTGTGAAATGACCCTTTTCTCATTTTACAAATGGAATAGCTGAGTGAGGAAGGGAATATACTCCTGTTGCTGAGACAACCAACATGATGGTATTTGAAATGGAAATATGAGTCCCAGATACATCCCAGAAAGGTCAATGCCTGCAGTGAAGGGAAACACCATCGACAATAAAGATGTGCTTTCAAAGGCACAGTTGGGTGTTGCTGAGCAAGGAGGGCCATATGTATTTCCCAGCAGTGATGGTTGCCAGCTCCTATGTCATTGGGGGCAGTGAATTTGCTCTGGGTTTTAGTTTGAAATTTAAGGTGGTACTCCAAGGTGCTAATCCTATTTTAGAGACTAGAAATGCAGCAGCAGGATTAATAGGTTGCTACTCACATAGGATTGCTCGAATAGTTAGTAACATGCTCTGCCCCCAAACATTCACAATTATTGCAGAAGTCTTTCACATCAGTGCATCTGCTCTAGGTTTTACTACAGGTATTAAAGGAGCAATCCAAGGGGCTGAGCCTCATCTGCAAAATACGATATATTGAGCATCTTGGATAGCTCTGCTAAAGTTCAGCCTAAAACTGAGAGTTGATTTACCATCCTGTTCACATGGAAGCCACAATGTCCAACATTAATACAATCTCGTCCAAAAGGGGGAGTTCCTTTAGAAAAGAGAGAGCTTGCTTGTTAACTTCCTTTCTTTTCCTTCCCTTCAATTGCAAGAGTTTAAAATCAACATCTACTAAAGTGATTTTCCTTGGGCTCTTTGACATCATTTGCTGAAAATTCCAATCCTAAGGGCATAGTCTTAGCTGTCCGGGACACTGTGGACCATATCTCAGCATTTCATCTTCAATGAAAGGATGCTGAATGTTTCCTTGGAAACTTCTCTCCTCACTAATTCTGTATTCCTTGTTCTGACCCAAGAGCCTGAGACTTTCTTTCAAGCAGGGTTCAAAGCCAAGGCTGGGAGGCACAGCACACAAAGATTTCTAAAACCAAAGGTCAGGCCCAAGAGCACAGTGTTTATTCCAGTTCAAACATTTTGGCTTGGGGTCCCCACCAAGATACTTTCTTCTTTTCTCTTCTCTTCTCTTTTTTGCACCATTACTAAGCTAAACTAAACCTTTCCCATTTTTGCTAAGTTGTTATTAACTACCATCAAGTTGGCGTCAACCTACAGCAAACCTATCAATGAGAGACCTCCAGCCCACTCTCTCATCAACCACCCTGTTCGGGTCTTGCAGATTCAGGAATATGTCTCCCTTGATTGAGTCTATCCATCTGTAATGGGGCCTTATCTGTTTCCTACTGCTTTGTTGTTGTTGACTTACTTGTTTGTTTACTGTTGTCTTTTCTTATGAATCATGTCTTCTTATGATATGGCCAGAGTACAATGACTAAATTTAGTCATCTTGGCTTCTAGGGAGAGTTCCCTGCTTATTTTTTGGATCAAACTTCCTATGTCCAGCAGCTGTGAGAGTCAATTTGTTGACAGTTCATCTTTCAAAAATCAAACTGTCACTTATTTTGTGATTTTAATTTAAAGAAATATCTCAGAACCAAATCTTTTTTTCCCTCACCCTACCAATAATAAATTAATTTTTCATGCAGTTCTTGTTCATACCAAACATTCCAGCTATGCCTATTCTTTTCCTAGACACTGGTGGCAAGTATGGTATAACTCTTCTAAAATGAGTAACAAACTTGGGGTTTCTGTGTTGACACACAAAGAAAGAATGCCTAAGAGGAGAACTCATAACCAGAAGCAGCATTCTCTTACCAGGCTGTACACCCCCACATTTTGATATGGTTTAATTAGGAAAATATGATTTAATTGGTAAAATATATTAATTGGTACAAATATAAACATGCCATGCTATGGCCAGGCTGGATAAGAGGAAAAGTCTGGCCAAACACATGTGTTATAAGATCAGAAGAAACTTTCAGGTGTAGCCAGGTCATAGTCAGGAAATCACCAAGAAACTCTGGAGATAATAGGCTTGCAGTTAGTCTTAATGACTCATCCTTGTAGACAATAGTGTCTGGAAGATTTCCACAAGGTGGCTTAAATCCTCTCCCTCCAACCAAGCAAACTTCCCCTTTTGTCTTCACACCTGCCTGACAAGTACTGAGCTATCAGGACAGCCATTAGCCCTTTGTCACCTAATGTTAAGGCCATTAGGCCATTCTGGATCTCATTGTCCACTCTGCGAATTGCATTGCTTACTCTACTAGAGAGCTATTAGTACCTTTGCCTTCCAGGCAGAAAAAGAGTATTTAAGCCCCAGTTTTTCCATAGCCAACTTGCAGTACACCGACTGTTGGACAACACTCTGCCCCTCCAATTCTCAATTGTGTACTGTCCTTAGATTTGCATCTAAGCTGCATCACCTCTTGGCTGCTCTTCCAGATTGGTAAATATCACCTACTTCACTCTGCAATCTTGCTATCCAAAACTTTCCTCCCTTTTCCTCCAGTTAGCCTTGTCTGACTGTATGACTGCTTGGATCTTGTGTGTGTGATAAATTCCCCCAATAAACACATTAAGTTTACTTTTGGACCTCCGTCTGGTTCTTCCCTGCAGAAGTACTGATAAGCACAGGCATAAAAGATCTTGTTAGGTTACCCTACTCTTATAGACCTCCTCTTTGAGCTAATAATTCCCCATTACTTCATGGAGGGTGGACCCCTGAGTCACTCATGAAACCAGGTAACAAGCAACACCTCTGAAATTCTCTGTTCTGCATGACTGTTGACCAGGAGCCATTGCTAGTTTCCATTCAGGCAATCCTACCTGTGCAACTACTTGGATTCTGAACCAAATGAATGGGGGAAACCAGCTCAGTAGAACCTAGAACATAACAGAGATGGTGGCTGCCAATGCAGATCTCTGTGCCAAACTGAGAGGGAGCTAGAATGTGATGATCAGAGCCCTCTTATTCCAGGGACATCTGAATGAGAATTGCTGAGCACATACCCTCCCGCAAGAGCCTGCTCTCCCCATATCAGGGAGCTTATTTAGCCCCTTGAATGCTTATCAGTGCAGTGAGTCAACCTGGAAGAAATAACTGAGAGGAGAAGGAGTAGTAGGATCCTATACACAGGACTTTAAGGCCTTACACATCAAGGCTGTCTTACTGTGGATATATCATGAGACAGCATTACTTGTTAGAATAGACCAACACATCCAGCGAAGTTGAAAGCAGTTGGAAAAGAAGAAAAGGCATTTCAGCTGGAAGACTCAGGCCATTTCTGTCCTACACTGTTATAGTGTACAAGCGGCCAATGGTGGGAGGAGTAGAAACAATAGTACAGGACTTGCAGGAAGGGACCAGGGACTTAAGTGTCTCTACACTAATGCAAGGAGTATGGGAAACAAGCAGGATGAGCTTGTACTCCTAGTACAAGAAAATAAATACGATTTGATAGGCATCACTGAGACCTGGTGGGATGAGTCTCATGATTGGAATATAGGAATAGAGGGGTATAGCCTATTTTGTAAAAATAGACCAAACAAGAAAGGAGGAGGAGTAGCCTTGTATGTCAAGGATGTTTTCACCTGTGAAGAGATCCAGGACTTAAACCCAGAAAGCCAGGTCGAAAGCATTTGGGTAAGAATTAAGGCAGCGAGAAACAATAGGGATATTCTGGTGGGGGTTTACTACAGACCTCCAACCCAGGCTGAAGACTTGGATGACGCCTTCCTCAACCAAATGACTGCACATTCAAAGAGGAGAGATACAGTAATAATAGGAGATTTCAATTACCCGGATATATCCTGGCAGTCAAACTCTGCCAAGACAGCAAGGTCCAGCAAGTTTCTTGCTTGTCTTGCAGACAACTTCATGGTCCAGAAGGTGGGAGAGGGCACAAGGGGATCAAATATTCTAGATCTGATCCTGACCAACAGGGATGACCTTGTGAATGAGGTAGAAGTGGTTGGATCTTTAGGGGGGAGTGACCATGCCCTGTTGGAATTTAGCATTCAGTGGGAAGGAGAAGATAAGTGTAGCCAGACACTCATCTTAGATTTTAAAAAAGCGGACTTCTGTAAACTTAGGGAGCTGCTGGCTGGAATTCCGTGGTCAGGAATAGTGAAAAGGAAAGGAGTTCAGGAGGCATGGGGGTTCCTTAAGAAGGAGATACTGAAGGCACAGTCTAAAACTGTGCCAATAAGGAGGAAAAATGGAAGGCATCTGAAGAAACCAGAATGGTTGACTAAAGAACTCTCAACTGAGCTAAGAGTCAAGAGAAACATGTATAGGAAATGGAAGAAGGGGGAAACCACCAAAGAAGAATTTAAGCAAGTAGCTAGGAGATGTAGGGAGGAAGTCAGAAAGGCTAAAGCACAGAACGAACTTAGGCTGGCCAGAGACATTAAAAACAATAAAAAGGGTTTTTTTAAATATGTCCGCAGCAAAAGGAAAAAGAAGGAGACAGTAGGGTTGCTGCGCAGAGAAGATGGCGAATTACTTGCAGGGGGGAGAGAAAAGGCAGAGCTACTTAACACCTTCTTTGCCTCAGTTTTTCCCCAGAAGGATACAAGCACTCAACCTGGCAGTTGGGGAGCAGGGGAGGAAGCAGGAGAAATGAGGCACATAATAGGTAGAGGGGTGGTACAGGAATACCTGGCCACACTGGATGAATTCAAGTCTCCAGGGCCAGATGAATTGCATCCTAAAATATTAAAAGAGCTGGCAGAGGTCATTTCGGAACCACTTGCTATAATCTTTGAGAAATCTTGGAGGACAGGAGAAGTTCCAGCAGACTGGAAGAGAGCAAATGTTGTCCCCATCTTCAAGAAGGGAAAAAAAGAGGACCCAAATAATTATCGCCCAGTCAGCCTGACATCAGTACCCGGAAAGATCCTGGAACAGATCATTAAGCAGTCAGTTTCTAATCATTTAGAAAGCAAGGCGGTAATCACGAGAAGTCAACATGGATTTCTCAAAAATAAGTCATGCCAGACTAATCTTATCTCTTTTTATGATAGAGTTACTAGCTTGATAGATGAAGGGAGTGCTGTGGATGTAGCATATCTCGATTTCAGTAAGGCCTTTGACAAAGTCCCCCATGACATTCTTGCAAAGAAGCTAGTAAAATGTGGGCTGGACAGGGCTACTGTTAGTTGGATTTGTAATTGGTTGACCGACTGAACCCAAAGGGTGATCACGAATGACTGCTTTTCATCCTGGAGAGAAGTGACTAGTGGGGTGCCACAGGGTTCTGTCCTGGGCCCAGTGCTGTTCAACATTTTTATCAATGACTTGGATGAAGGAATAGAGGGCATGCTCATCAAATTTGCAGATGACACCAAATAGGGAGGGGTTGCTAATACGCCAGAGGACAGAATCAAAATTCAAAATGACCTGGATAGATTGGAGAGCTGGGCCAGGGCGAACAAAATGAAATTCAACAGACAGAAATGTAAGGTCCTACACTTAGGTAGAAAAAATGGAATACAGAAATATAGGATGGGGGACACGTGGCTGGATAGCAGTACGTGTGAAAGGGATCTAGGAATCTTCATAGACCACAAGCTGAACATGAGTCAGCAGTGTGATGCGGCAGCCAAGAAAGCCAATGCAATTCTTGGCTGAATCAATAGGAGTATGGTGTCTAGATCGAGAGAGGTACTGGTACCACTCTACTCTGCTTTGGTTAGACCCCATCTTGAATACTGTGTCCAGTTCTGGGCACCTCAATTCATGAAGGATATTGACAAGCTGGAGCAAGTCCAGAGGAGGGCGACCAAAATGTTGAGAGGCCTGGAAGCCATGAAGCCCTATGGGGATAGACTTAGAGAGCTGGGTATGTTTAGTCTGCAGAAGAGGAGATTAAGAGGGGACATGATAGCCATGTTTAAATATTTGAAGGGATGCCACTTAGAGGAAGGAGGGGACTTGTTTTCTGCTGCTCCAGAGACCAGGACAAGGAGCAATGGATTCAAGCTGCAGGAAAGGAGATTCCACCTGAACCTCAGGAAGAACTTCCTGACTGTCAGGGCTGTCCGGCAGTGGAATCTGCTGCCTTGGAGTGTAGTGGAGTCTCCTTCCTTGGAGGTTTTTAAGCAGAGGCTTGATGGCCATCTGTCGGGATTGCTTTGAGGGTGTTCCTGCATGGCAGGGGGTTGGACTGGATGGCCCCTGTGGTCTCTTCCAACTCTACATTTCTATGATTCTATGATTCTATGAGTGCTATTATTCCACTTTCAACATCGTGTGGAATTCTGGGGTTTATAGTTTACTGAGGCCAAAGAGCTCTCTGGCTGAGTATTCTAGAGGCCCCTCCCTAAGCTGCAAACCCCAGGATTCCATAAGATGTTGAAAGTGGAATAATAGCACTATGGCCTTTTCCGCATTAGGCTGTTATAGCGCGATGACTGGGGTTTGCAGTTCCAGGAGGGGCCAGCCAGCCCCTCCTGGAACTGCAAACCCCAGGATTCCATAGGATGTTGAAAGTGGAATCATCGCGCTATAACAGCCTAGTGCGGAAAAGGCCTTTAACAGTGTAGTGTGGAACTGGCGCTAGTCAAAGAAGCCACAGCCCTGAGTTTGCAAGACCTAAGCAGAGCTGTTAATAATGGGATGTCTTGGAGATCCCTCATTCATAGGGCTGCCATAAGCCAAAGCCATGGCAATTAGCAACATGTGAAAGTGCCATCTAGTTTTGCTGGCACAGTCCAGTTTAACAACAAACTTTGTTACACACAGGGGGTTTACCATGGTATCATTTTAGGTTTCCCCCCCCATCAGTTTTGATATGAAATCTTACTTATCTAGGAGACTGCTACAGAAGCCCTGTAATTTCATATTGCCATCTGATTCATGGGACAGGGGGAATGAACAGTAAAGTGAAGACAAATAGTAGGGTGAAAATAAAACCTGGTCTGCTTCAGAGGTGCAGATAATTTTACATTGACAAGAAAATGTTCCATTTTAACTTTCTTTGTTTTGGTGCATTTCTTTTAAACAGCTCAGCTACTCCAAGAGGCTTGTGCGATCACAAAGTACTGTTTGTTACTGACAACAGGTAAGGCAACAATCAGATAAATTTGTATTTCTTAGCTGGATATGCCAGCTAGCTGCCTGGCCAGGAAACCAAAGAGAACATTTATGTCTCCTAAAGCTACAAAAGGTATGCTCGAAATCACTTTGAATGCTATTGCAGTGGACTGTGAAGGGGATTCACTAACCTGACTTTTGTGTGTATTTTATTATTTGTAGAATATATATTCTGATGTGGCTTGCATCAGCTTTTAGTCAAATGCATAAAAGCTTAAGTGGCTGATATTTGCGGCTGCTCTTTCAAGCAAAGGCTGCTGATGGAGTTTGAAACAAGGAGCATGGAGGCATGTTAAACCACTGCTGGGTCTCACTCTCACTGAGGCTATTTTGTGAAGTCAATTTGTGTCAGAAGTCCAAGTACAGAAGGACCAGGCCTGGGCAAAGAGTACTCTCCAGAGGGCCTCAGAACTGTTAATAAGCAACAAGCAGGAGATCTAGGAAAAATACTTATTGTACTTTTGCTACCACGGTTCTGACATGCCCGGTGATAGCACTAGATATCTCTTGATATCAAACTTATTTGGCCTTCCCTTGACCTTTCTTTGTCACCCTGCTCCACATGTTTGCAAGAGCCACCAGAAAAGCACGTAAACAGGCGTGGCTGGTAATGGTTGGACATTCCAATCCCCACTTAGGCAGGCAGATTAATGCCACTCCATTGCTTCAGGGACCATTTCTTGCAGACACATCTTGCTTAAGCGCTACCTTACACAAAGGCGCACGACCCTGAGCTGGCATCCTCTCAATGCTGAGACATTTGCATACTGGCTACACTATTGTTATCCAACACTAAGCTAATAATGTATAGCTTGACCTTTTCCAATGCTTTTGTCCCGCTCCAAATTTCGTTTGTTCTCACCGAGTATGGCATGGCCTGTAGGCACAATCCACCCTATAAAAAGTCTCCGATTCTGAGTCCACCTCGGAACACTTCGGACTGCTATCCCACCTTGCTGTCAGTTTGTCCAACGAGTCGCCCCCTCAGCAAACTGTGCTGAGCTTTCTTCCCTGCAATCCTCTGCTTTTCTCCAGGACTACGAGATAAGGTGTTGTATCACCCATTCCCCCCTGAAAACTCCTATTTCTTATTTCCTAGTTAGTTGCATGCTTGTGGTGTCTTTTCTGTTGTTTGTCCTTTAATAAGGTTATTAATTTACTATTTTAAAACCTTGCCTGACCACTCTTCTGACCTGACGCTGTATACATAGGGTTGCAAGATCCCTGCTAAGTTACCCTGCCTCTCGTTAGCTTAAGAGAGTGCTTGAGTTAATTCCCCCATCTTGTGTTTTTGCTTGGTTATTTGGGCGTCCCTCCTGGGAACCCCACAATACATGGTAACACCTTGAGCTGTGCTTCAGTAGGAGCTTTAAAAAAGAGTGGTCAAAGTGCAACCCACAAACTGCATATGGTCTGTAGACCTCCATTTTGCAGATCCAGAAGTCCCTCTCCAGTTGTCCCAAACCAACCAATCTTCCATTGAAAAAAAAATGTTGGACAGGCAGAACGTTCCCCCAAACACATTAAGGCATCTCCAGAACCAAAGGTTCCCCAATGCCTTAGGCCCTTTTCGCACGGGCTTTCCCGGGCGAAATAGCCCCGTGAGCCGTGCGGGAGTGGGAGCGTCGCTCTGCACGACGCACTCCCACTTCCGGCGCTCTCACGGGGCTGCAGCGGCGCGAGCGCAGGGTTTTTGATTTTCGCTTTCAAGCGAAAATCACCCCGCGCTCGCGCTACGCTCCCGGCGCCCACACGCACTCACCTGTAGTGCGGTGCGTCGGGGAGGCGGCCGGGTCGCGCCTCCTTCCCTCCGCCCGTGCGGAAGGAAGGGGCGGGGCGGGGAGCTAGCGCGGCGGATGCGAGAGCATCCTGCTTCGCACGGGCGGGGGGCTGCTCGCGACAGCCTCCCGCTCGCGCGCGCGCGCGCGGGGGGCGGGCGCGAATGTCACTCGCTCCTGGCGCGCGCGGGGGGGCGGGCGCAACTGTCGCTCGCGCCAGGAGCGAGGGACAGTCGCGCCCGCCCCCCGTGTGCGCGCGTGCGAGCGCGAGCGGGAGGCTGTCGTGAGCAGCCCCCCGCGCGCGCACCAGGAGCGAGCGACAGTCGCGCCCACCCCCCCCGCGCGCGCCAGGAGCGACGGGCTCCTTTCTTGAGCGCGCGGGGGGGGGATGGAGTCGCGAGCCGCCGCCGCCTCCGGGACGGTGCCGTTTCCCAGCTGGTTCCTTCGGCTGCGGAAGGAACCAGCGGGGAACTGGCAGGCTCCCGAACTAGGCTTTTCCCGCAAGCCGCCCGCCCCCGCTCGCGCAAAAAGCCTAGTGCGAAAAGGACCATAGTTTACATTAGATTCCCTCTCAAAATGGTAACAGAAATGGATGCAATGTTACTCCTGGTTGCCAGTTTGAGAGAGACAAAAAATGGAGATACTTTCATGTATTGGATGATGTGCTGTGTGGTGAATTTGAGAGGGAATTTAGTCCTTGGCCCCTGCACCATTGCTTACACCTGTTTTAAAGGGAAAGAGGGGAAAAAAGTAGAACTTTTGCACCAGAGGAAGCAAGGAAGGGAAGAGATCTTGCAAGTACTCCTTCCCATCTAGCTAGAAGCTACTTCTACTGAGGGCAAGTCTAAAAGCAGTGCAGTCTCTTTCTTTAGCAAAGAAAAATGAGGATCAAAGCTGTAGATCTTTGTTTGTCTTGTTCTTACATACGAGAACAATCGACCACAAGAAAACTCCCCTCACCTGCAATGTGGTGAGCTTTTCTTTTCTTTTCTTTTGCCAGTCTGGAATGAATTTTCACATTTGCATGGCATTTGTCCAAACTGCATAGCTCAACTACAGTAATTGCTAGCATCTTGCATGGAATTTTAAGAATGGGATGGATTGTTTATGTCTTTGTGACCAATTAGCCAGTTCTCCTGTGCTTGCTGTGTGTGTCTGTGTGCATGGTTTGCGTCACAAAGGCAAAAGACATCCATTGCCTCCAAAAACATCTTGGAAAAATTTCAAAACCAGAAGAACTTCTTGTCTTGTTCTCACACTGGAGGTGAGACATTTCATAGGGGTTAATGAACTCTCAGCAGACTGCTTTGAAACACTCCCTCTCCTTGAGAACAAATAAATTAGCAAGAGCCACATTCCCAGTCAAGACCTTTGACCTTCAACATCTCTAGGGTGGGATTATTGGCAAAAGTTTTCAAATAAGCAAAGGCAAGCTGATTTACAACAGAGGGACAGTGAATCCATTCTGGGTTTTAGACTGTACTTTAAGGGAACTAAGCAAGGTAATAAAGCCTGCTTGTGAGATAGGATTCAGCACCCAGGATTGTTCCCACAATATTGAGACTATAAGATTAAGTGGATTTAGCACTGTCCCAGCATGGAAGCTACCAGCCTCTACTGTTTGAACTGTCCTTATTCATCACTCAGCACACGATGTCATTGCTAGAGTTGGGAAGAATTTCTGTTCCTGTTCATTTCTTTGCAAAACGATAGGATTCCTGATATGAAAGAAACCCCTGCAAGAAAACTGAAGCAGTGCTGAAAATTCTTTGCTTTTTGGGAAGTCTTTGGGGAAATGGTTCTAAAAAAAGAAAGAAAAGAAAATCATTTTGTGTGTGTGCAAATCATCCCATTTTTCTGGGGACATGGGGATGTATTGAAACTGGTCAGTGATGCGTGCTCTGCTATCACACGATGTCGTCATGGTCTTGTTTCTGTCGTGTCCGCAGCCATTGCACTATGCAATTACCAGAAAAAATCTGGTGATAGGCCACTTTTGTGCAATGATTGCATCAGCAGGGGCCCTGCAGAAAGGATGGAAGTGCTATCAAGGCTCTTCTTTCTTCAGTGCAGCACAGGAAGAGGCCAGCTGCACTGTGGAAAGAAGGAGTGTGTCCTCACCAGCAGCAGAACATGTTCCCATCCCAGCAAAGGCACTGCCAGGATGACACCAGGATGTCATGGGATTGCAGCATAGTGCGGTAAGGGCCAAAAACTTGGAGGGACACCTATGAAAGAACTAGATAAGATCCTCAAGTTTAAAGAGATATCAGGAAATACCAAGTTAGAATCATCCATGCTATAGTACTTCTGATTTCTGTGTATGATTGTGAAAGCTGGGCAGTGAAGAAAGCTGGCAGAAAGAAATCAATTCCTTAGAAATGTGGTGCTGGAGAAAAGTTCTGTGGATACCTCCGACTGTTAAAAAAGCAAATAAATGGGTCCTAGAGCAAATCAGGCCTGAACGCTCACAAGAAGTCAAAATGAAGTCACTGAGGCTATTGTACTTTGGACATATCATGAGGTGACATGACCTACTGGGGAAGATGATAAAGCCTGGCAAAGTGGAAGGCAGCAGAAAAAAGACTGGTAGACTGATTCAGTGAAGGAATAGATAGCTGTCCTGAGTCTGCAATAGTCTGGGTAGGGCTGTGGATGACCAGGGCTCTTGGAAGTGTCTCATTTATAGGCTTGCCATAAATGAACTTACCTTGGCCATTTCTGCAGAATCCTGGGGTTTGCAGTTTAGGGAGAGGCCAGGCCCCTCCCTAAACTGCAAGCCCCAGAGTTCCATAGTAGGTTGAAAGTGGAATGATAGCACTATAACAGGCTAGTGCGGAAACGGCCCTTGATGGCAAATAGCAATAACAATAGCACAATAACAACAACAACAATGGAAGTTCTAGGGACCATCAATTGTGAATGCTACTCTGTCAACAAGAAAGAGAAGGGCTTTTCTGTAAAATCTTCTCCCCTTGGAGCTTCTGCAAACACTGTTTATCCTCTCTTTATGCAGTATGGTGAGAACTTCTCTGGTTCACTGTGCTTCCAGAGATTAGATTTAAGCAGGTCATTCTTGATGTTGGTTTGTTTATTGCTTGTTCTCACGCTCTGTTTTGTTTGTCCTGCTCTTGCTCCTATTTGTTTAGGTTCCTTGCATTTCCTTTCTTCCTTCCTTTCTTTCTGAATAATTTTGTCAGATTTAATTTGGCTCTCTCTGTGAATTGCTTTTTCAAAAAAAAAATTTTTTTTTATTTTTTTTTTGCTTTTATTTTAAATCATCCTGGGAGACAAGGCTGCTGAATGCCAGTCTATAAATATAGTATATAAATGAATTATTGAATGAATAAAATGTTCTCAATTTTGCTGGGATGGGAGGAGAGAAGAATAAACAATCTCTTTCTAATTCTCATTCAGTAAAATCCCCTGCAGTTGCCCAACCCTTTCCTTTGGGCCCAGCCAGACATAAAAATGCACAGTGTTCCAGACTCAACTGGTTGGATAGACACCAGAAGAGCATCATTATTCTAAAATGGAGATCACAGCAAGTTCCAAAGAAGAACCTAGTCTTCCCTCTGACAAGCTTGTTGAAGCACTCACTGGAGAATACCCAAGATCCCTTGTTTTTGCAATTAAAGTGAGATTGCTAGTTACAAGATTTGCACAGACCCTATAAAGTTTTTGATCAGATGTTAGCATGATCAGATTTTGCAGCTGGTTACTAACGATGACTAACAGTCTAATGAAACTTTGAAGATGAATGATACAGTAGGTGAAAGTGTAGGTGGCTGCTCAGTTCAGTGGATTTGTCTCAGCTGTGGCTACATAAGCAATGCAATGTGTCACTGACTCCTGTCCCTATCATCAAGACATGCACATCCATTTTTTTTTGTAGAGACAACTAGAAACTAATCACCTTTCCACCCTAGAAGTGTGTCTACTTCTATCTGTTCTCTTTTCATTCTTCTCCAATGGTTTGCCCAAGCTGAAACCTGCAAATGCCATTCAGTTTCATTCTGGGCATGGGGAGAATAGGAGTTTAGCAGCCATGTGCCCATATTTACACAGTTATGGGAGTAGGAGACAATATGTAATAGGATACAGAAAGATGTTTGTCCAATGCAGAGTGTAGAGGGGCATGGCTGACATAGGATAAGGTATATTGTGTTGGGGGAATGAGTAAATGAATCCATCTCTGACATTAGGGGTGCAGTGTTGCCACCTATACTGTTGCTCGGAGAGTAGATGTGGAGACAGAGCTGGCAAGCTGGAATGTGTCTAGAGAAGAGTTATGAAGATGACCAAAGGTCTGGAAACCAAGACTTATGATGAACAGGGAGGAAGTTGAGATATAGCTTGAAGAAAAGCTGAATTATAGCTTGGAGAAGAGAAGACTATGTGACAACTATCTTTAAATATCTGAAGGGAAGGGAAGGGAAGTAGAAGACAGACTTCCTTTCATCCATCCAATGGACTTAGAGAATTTCTACTCAAACTTCCACCTAGTAATAGTGGGGAAATTGTCAGTTTCACCTTCTCTTGCATTCACATTTTTTATTTTTTTGAAGCTCAACTTCTTCCCATTCTGAATAAGAAGGAATTTGCAACATATGGATAAATTCTTTTCAACAACAAACTGAAAGAAAATTCCCATTCACTCTACTTATGCCCTCTAGTACTCCTTTAGTGATAGAGAGGCATTTGATTTTGGCTTGAACTGAACTCAGCTAACTTGTTTAACACCATTGAACTGAGTTCTGAGCAGATATGTCCATCGCCCTGCTGTCAGTCTCTTTGTTTATTAGAAATCCAAATGTTCACTTGTTTCGGCCTTGTAAGCAAGCACAAAAAAATATTTCAAAAGGTTTCTCCGGACTAGGTGAGACTGTGAGAGTTTTTGCACATTTTTCAATGACTCTTTGCATTTTGGGACATTAGAATGAATATTTTGTGGGAAATAATCATATTTTATGCAAGACAGAATATTTTAAATATATTGTATTTTACGCAGAATACAATACATAGGCAGAGATGTGTTTTACACAAGAAAAACCCCTCCCTTTTCAGAAAAGAATGAATATTAAAATATTAACAATTAACTATTTGATATTAAAAATCAATGATATTAAATACTTTTTTAAAAAAACTGTGCCCTTCTTGTCATTCTGTGTATGGTATGAATTCCATCCTTGAAGTTAGCGAGGCCCTGGCAGGATATCCAGTTCTCAGTTTTTGGAACTATCATTGATTTCCTGTTCTCTACAAAAATATTCACTGAGTTGCTTCTATAGTACCTGCCTTTTCCATTTGTCTAACCAATGGATTACTGGCTCCTACTTCATTCTTCCAATTTTCCCAATTCTGAAGCCCCATCTTGTATTCCACTTCAGTCTTGCTTCCTCCCTGTATTTGTTCAGCAATGTTTTTCCCGTTGCTGCACAACAACTGCTGCAACACACTGGATGTCCTAACTCGCCCCACACAATAGCAGCTGCAAGTTCCAACATCGCACCATTATTATTTCTTTTTCCTTGGTCTGGCCTTTCATACTTGTTTGTGAAATGGGGTAATGCATCTCAAGATCTGTCTTTATTTATGCTTTTCTGTAATTGTTTCTGATCTATTCCAAAGATCATAATTTTATTGTTTTAACGAGAAGAACCCATGTTATTAAAAAAAACAAAAAAAAACCATAACAGCTTATGCACTACACTGGATGCCCCTAAATCACTGTCTGTTGGTGAGGAAGCCAAACTGTTTCATAACTTGTTGCCATGGTTGTTCTCATGTGATTTTAAACATCATGTGCAGAAGGAAGGGGGAGTACTAATGATACAGAGAAAGCCAAAACAAACAAACATACCATTATCACAGAGAGGAATGTACCAAATGATGTTCATCCCCAAACACATAAGCTATTAGGGCCCTTGCTATCTTGCTATCTTGCCCCCAAGCTATGAATGAATGCTTCTTGGCTTCAAGTTATGAGTGTCAAAGGTTTATCCACTGTAGATGTGAATGAAAAGGTTAAAATAGGGGTATCCCTGCTTTCATGATTGGTCTAGCCAGAGTCTTTAGACTGTCCTATTGTTCACAAAATGGGTGATTTGTCTCTCCTGGAATCCACCAAAGGTTGCAATTCACTTTTTAAGTAGGTTGCCTGGCATTCTAGTTTTCAAATTCTGGTTTTTCAACACTAGATGTGGACTTCCAAACATCTCTAGTCCTTCTCCCATTTTGGAAGCCCTGCATCCCCTGGACGGCACCAAGGGCAGAAAATAGGAACCTAGACCTGCCATAGTTACATAATCCTAATATAAGATATGTTTATACCATGTCAGGATGGAACCTGAACACTGGCTACGCAGACAACGAACCAAATGCAGCTTGACTGAAAGCTAGTGAAAAGGTAAAACTGAAAATCAAGGCCCATTTGCTCTACACACTTGCAGTGCTATGATTTCATTGTAAGTGCCATGGCTCCCTCCCAGGGAATTCTGGGATGTGTAGTATAGAAAGGTGCTAAGGAATTCCGAACACTTCTCATTTAACTGGAAACCCCAGGATTCCAGAGGATAGAACAAAGCCAAATGAGGAATATAGTGCTATAATTCTGTAATGTGATAGCTCAACATACTACAAATATATTGTAGTTTAAAAGGACCTAAAAGTGGCCAGGGGAGTGGTTCAATGTCCATATCAGAACAGCTTGCAACGTGTTGATGAATTGGCTTGAGAGGTCTTCCTGTCTCTCTTTCTCAATACTGATTCTAATCAATGAATCTGACAGACGGAAGTTCAGGACAAATGAAAGGGAGTACCTCTTCATACTGAGAACAACTGGTTGCCAACTCAGATAAATAGCCAGAGAAGGAGACTATCAATGGCTGATTATCATGATGGTCCCATATTGCCTCCAGTTTCCCAGGTGCTAGGGAGAACAAGTGAGCAGCATGCATATTTCACTGAAGGGCTTCCCAAATCATCCAGTTGGATTCTCTGGGACCCCAATGCTGGACTTAGACCTTTTCCACACCGGGTGAGGAAATCGCCCCCCGCCACTACTCACCGGATCCTTCGGCTCCCCGGTCTGGTCCACGGCACTCTGGAGCAGTGTGCGCTCGTCAATACGCACTGCTCCGGCATCCCAAATGGCAGCTTGCGGTTGGTCAAGGGTGTCAACCAACCGCTAAAGCTCGCCAGCCTAAAGCCCGCCCCTGGGCAGATTGCAAGCTTGCATTGGTGCGAATCTGCATAAGGGAGCAGGCTCGCAGTGGCGCTCCATGCTTTTGAAAGACCGGAAAAATCAGGTCTTTCAACAGCATGCTGGAGGACCACTTGGGGTCATTCTGGATTGGACTGAGGTGCGGATCTATGTTAAATAGGTCCGACCGAGTCTGGTCTGAGGTGCAGACCTCCTCCTTGGAGGACGGACTGCACCATTTCAAAAACCCCATGTGGAAAAGGCCTTAGATAGGCTTCAGTCTTGTTGTGTTCTTCTGAACTTCATATTATTATTTAATGTCTGTTCTCCACAAGCTTCCAAAGGATAATAACAAGCCATTAGACTTCTTGGATTTGATCTACTTTTGAAAAAAAAATCCACAATAAATCATATGGAGATTGTGGTGGTTCTGAGCCAAAAGGCTAGAAGCTCTTGGGTCAGCTGCTCTGACCTCTCTCCTTTTAGACCCAGATGTGAGAGAAAAGTTAAAACCTCATTTCAGAAATATGGTTGCGCAATGCAACAACCAGTTCATTAAAAAAAAAAATCTCTCCTAATTAGGTGGCTTCCTGTGTTTTAGATGGAATAATCATCAGGGCTGGCCTAGGACACTTTGTTCCCTAAGACAGAGCAGAAGTGATGATCTTCATCTACTCAAAGCAAGGTGCATAGTCTACTCAAAGTCATTTTGACTCATAGAAGCACCTCTTCCCATTCCTGCCCATTAAAATTCAATACTAACCAATTAAAGAGCTCACAATTTTCTGACTTTTCATAGCATTAAATGTTTGCTGCCTCTGTTTTCTGTTTTCTGTCCTGGATGTAAGCGTTTCCCCTTGACTGATCACATCAAGGTTTATGAAGACTGAATCATATAGACCAGTGGTTTTTGGGCTATCTTATATAGGAAACTATCAATTTTTTTCTAGTGTGCCAGTAACAGTGATACAGATGTCTGAAATACCATAAGCCAGTATGAAATCATAGAATCATAGAATAATAAGAGTTGGAAGAGACCAAGGGGGACATCCAGTCTAAACCCCTGCCATGAGGGAACATATATCAAAGTACTCTCAAGAGATGGCCATCCAGCTTCTGTTTAAAAATCTACAAAGAAGGAAATTCCACCACATTCCAGAGTAGCATATTCTACTGCCAAACAACTCTGACCATTAGAAAGTTCTTCCTGAGGTTTGGGTAGAATCTCTTTTCCTGTAATTTGAATCCATTGCTCTTTATCCTAGTCCTAGTCTCTGGAGCAGCCAAAAGCAAGCTTGTTTCCCCTTCGATTTGACATTTTTTCAAATATTTCAACATGACTATCATTTCCCCTCTCAACCTTCTCTGCTGCAGACTAAACATACCCAGTTCCCTAAGCTGTCCTCATAGGGTATGGCTTCCAGACCCCAAACCATTTAGGTCACCCTCTTCTAGACACATTTCACGTGTCAATATCCTTCTTGAAATGAGGTGCCCAGAACTGGACACAGTACTCCAGATGAGGTCTGACCAAAGCAGAATAGAGTTGTACTATTACTTTCCTCAATCTAGACATCATACCCCTATTGATACAACCAAGAATCATGTTGGTTTTCTTGGCTGCCACATCACACTGCTGACTCAGATAGAATCAGGGAAGATTGGTCTGGAGGAAGGATTGCCAGACTGGATCCAGGAAGGGGCTTTTGTAACATTATTCCTTCATAGATTTTGGACCAGGACAACTCCATCAAGCAGGATGAAAGTACCTGTCCTCCTTTACCCACCATACCCCAGGGATCAGCCACAGTAGTCCCTCCCAACAGAGAACAGAGGGAGGTATCATGACAGTGTTGAAAAGAACAGAGCTAGGCACTCCTCCACCCTCCACCACTGCTGCCCAATAGCAGAGTAATAGCTATGTTGGGAGAGGATGGCTGTGGATGAAAGTCAGGGTTTGGAAGGTGAAGAAGGAAGCTGATAGAGGGTTATGGTACCTTATCCTGCTCCAAGATCTGTTGAGGATTAGACTTACAGGAACCCTGTCCTGGATCTAATCTGGCAACTGTTTATGGAAGCACTGTACTGGAAGATTCTATGGAGGCTGGGTACATTGGTCATAAGAAGCTGACGTAGCAGATCAGACTGTGTCCATGGCTCCCAGTACCATCTACTTTGATTAGCAGTAGATCTCTAGTATTTAAGGCAGAAGACCTAAGTCCAACTGTTTAGTCCTAGCTAATGTAGACCTAGTAAGTCAATGGAATCTACATTGGGAGAGGTTGTGCCTACACAATGAGTGGGCCACTGTAATGGGGGGCAGGGGCCAATTTCCCCCAACCTCACTGTGAGCCACATTCTCCCAACAGCAAGCCCAAATCCATCTCTCACAAAATGCCGAGAAGGAATGATTCATTTCTTTCTTTTGCCATGTTGAGAGGTACTGCAATGAAAAGCAGAAGAAATGCTTGTGAGGGTGGAGTGGGGTGTTTTTGCATGATTTCATGCATTTGTGGGGTCTTTTGTGTGGTTATGTGGTTGACATTTTTGTGTCAATATTGTTTGTTAAAAAACAAAAATGGGGAGTGGGGCCTCTGGCGAACTGGTGGAGGGTTTCAGAGGCCACAAAAGTGGGGCCCAGGGGCTGCATGTAGCCTACAGGCAGTCCTAAGTCCACCCCAGGTCTGTATTTATGCAAGGATGTGTTGTAGCTCTGCAGAGTCATTACAGTATAAATTTTCTTTATGTACAGAAGATTAAGTAGGTTGGCATTCTGTTAGTGACATATGTATTCATAAGTTGTGCTAGGTGTGCAGAGCAAATTATTTGTCACAGTGCAACAGATGTATTCTGCAGACAGTGACAGAAGCAGGGCAGCACATACAGCAATGTCAAACGTTGTATTTAAGCATTGCAGGCTGTGGTTGTGCACTGTGCATTGCAGTTGCACATTACAATTGTGCACTGTGCATAGAACAACAGCACTCAGTTATTGACATCATTGTGCAGTTTTCTATTCTGCATGGGGAATGTGTCTGGCTGGGGCAGCATATCTTTGCATGTAGGTGTCTATTCTGTGCTGAAAGGATGCTGGATTGCAGCCACATATGTACAAGCGGGACTGTGTTCAGAAGTGGGAGACCAAAATAGTAAACCCTGGGAACCCAGCCCTATGTAAGGAGCAGCTTAGAGAAGTGGATATGTTTAGCCTGGAGAAGACAAGGTTAAGAGGTGACATGATAGCCATGCTTAAATGTTTGAAGGAATGCCCTGTTGAAGATGGAAGAAGCTTGTTTGCCGCTGCTCCAGAGAGTACGACATGGAGAAATGGTTTCAAACTTCAGGAAAAGAGACTGCATTAAACACAAATAAGAACTTCTTGATGGTAAGAGCTGTTTGACAATGGAATACACTGCTGCCTGAGAGTGTGATGGATTGTCCTTGTTTGGGGTTTTTCAAACGGAGGATAGATGGCTATCTGTTGCAAGTGTTTAGATTATGTATTCTTGCATGGTACAGGGTTGGACTGAATGTTCCTTGTGGGCTTTTCCAACTGTATCATTATATGCTTCCCAGTCAGTGTAAAGCCAGGTGGGAGGTGTGGGGTTTCCTTGAGCCTGGACACAATGGCCATGTAAATGTCTAAAGGCTGCCAGGTTTTTACTTCTCGCTGTGCCTTTAGTCAGCATGTGTTAGGCCAAGTGGTGGAGTGGTGTGGCCCACAGTCCACTTGCCCCGTCTCTTACTTGTTTGGGCTAGATGAGGCCCTGCCAATCTCCCTTGGTGAGGGGGCACCCTGAAAGAGCTCTATTTTTGCTTTGAAAGGCGGCTAAAAGTGAGCAAACTTCAATTCCATTTTATCCAAATGGTACTGCTAATGGGGTGATAGAGCTCTCTGGAAATTTCATGAAGCCAAAAATAGAGCCCCTGGGTTCTAGAGCATGCACACCCTTGCATCTACTCCCAATAATGTTTACATTCTCCTGTCTGTCTGTCTATCTATCTATCTATCTATCTATCTATCTATCTATCTATCTATCTATCTACAGTGATGTAACTTGAATCAATAGACTCAGACTCAAGTCAGACTTAAGTTACTCCAGTGACTTGACTCGGACTTGACTTGGCAAAAATTACACACTGATTCGACTTGATTTGAGACTTGCGTATTTTTAGTGACTGCCTTGGTGCACCTGGTTCAGTAACATAGCACATTCATCCAGAAACCTTACAACATACTGGTCACATGACAATCTGTCTCAAGCCCAAAGTGCAGACACATTTCTCAGAGGGAACAGCAAATGGGTGAGGCAATGGGCTTGAAGTGGGGTTGAGGTGTGCTTAGCAGCCTGTCCCCACTACATATAGGAGGAACTTTCTTAAACTTTTCCTAAGAGCAGAAGGCAAGACTCATGCGCAGAGTGTGTATCTCAAAGATCCTTCCTTCTAAAGCTTGTGAAGCTTCAGTAATGGGAAATAAGAAAGACCTTATTTCTCACTTTTGAAAAAGCCTCCAGCTTTGCAAATGGGAAGTAAGAAGGATCTATTCCCCACTTCCAAAGCTGCAGATGGCAAAATCACAAAAGTAGAGAGCTGACTCTACTTAATTGTTAATACTGACTTTATTTGACTGTGTCCAGAAATTCTGGAATGCTGGTTGGGGCATAAAGTTAGCTTCCAGACTTGAAACTTGACTTGAAAGTATCTTGCAAGGACTTGAAACTCAACTTGAGACTTGAAGGTAGAGACTTGAGACTTGACTTGAAACTTGGAGTAAAAGACTTAAATAGCAATAGCAATATAGCAATAGCATTTATTTCTATACCGCTTATCAACTGAGTGTTTTCTAAGCGGTTTACAATGTGTTTTAGCTAATTGCCCCCAACAATCTGGGTACTCATTTTACCAACCTGCAAAAGGATGGAAGGCTGAGTCAACCTTGGAGCCCGGCAGGATTCAACTCACAACCTTGTGGTTGCAGTACTAGCATTTAACCACTGAGCCACCAGGGCATCACTGTCTATCTATCTCTATATCTTATTTGAGCCACGGATAAGTTTTTCTTCTGATTTCTGCAGATTAAGTTGCCATTAACAGTGGAAGAACAAACCAGGACACATTGTTTTAGTCAGCTGACAAATATGTTACCACTTGAAAGAACAGTCAATAGCATCACTTTGGGAATGGAAGAATGGCTTTTACTCCATGCTAAATGCAGAAACATAATCGTCTGCCATTCTTCTGTAGACAAAAACACCCATGGCTTATGACTCATAGTACAGAGAGGATCTGTCTTCCCGCTCAGCTTTCTGGTCAGTCTTCATATTAAATCTCCATTTTAAGCATCACGGATTTGCTATTTACAGAGATACTTTATCTGAATTCTAAACAGGTACATGAAGTTTCAAGAACAACTAAAGCATTAAGCCTTGCTAGCTTTCCATTGTCTATAAAGCAGCTATTTCTGTTTATCCTCCAGGCATCATTGTATTTAAGAAAATTAATGTGTCTCTTTGAAAACAGATTTAAGAGCAGTCTTACTTTTGCCATTAAAGCAGATTTGGGGGGCTTCAGAGAAGCTTCAGAGAAAGGCTGAAGTGCTACCAGGATTATTTGTTATGGAACCACCCTCAGTCTGCCCATGGTACAATCTATTGGTACAGATATTCGGATGGTGAATCTGATAGAGATATAACAGTGCCTTTCTTTCATGCTGGTCACTTCAGTGAAGGATAGTTTTGCCTACCTGAGAATTTGATGGACCTCATGTTCAGTGGCAGGAGAACTCGAGGTGGAATGTGTTGGGTAGATTGTTGTGAAGATGAGCAGAACTTAGAAAAATACCATTTTTTGGATTTTGCTGTTCTTATTTCTCACCAAGTCAGTTTCAACTTATGATAGCCCTATGAATGAGAAACTTCCATGAGGCCTGCTCATCAAGCTCCTGGCTCAGGTCTTGAGAACTAAGGGTCATGGCTTTCCTTACTTGGTGAATCCACTTGTGTTGTAGTGTTCCTTTTTCCCTGTACTACCTTCCACCTTACCAAACATGACCAGTTTTTCCAATGAGACATGTCCGATAATAGGTCCAAAGTAAGATAGACCCACTTTAACCATTTGGCTTCTAGCAAGAGTTCAAACCTGATCTGTCTTTTTGCTATCCATGGTGTCTGTAGGTACCATGTAAATACCAACTTTCACAATGATACATAGCAATCAGAAATACTGTGCTGTGAATGTTTCTGACTTTGATATTTAATGATATAACTTCACACTTGAGGGTCTTCTCTAGTTCCTTCACAAGTACCTTTCCCAGTTTTAGCATTCTGCTGAGTTCTTGACTACGGTGTACATTTTGATTAGGGACTGACCCAAAACATAAAGATGCTTTAAATATATTGACAGCTTTCAGAATCATCTTGGCTGGATGATTCTGGAAACTGTAGTCCAAATAAAAGTATTTTCTAAGCTCTGGGAGAAATGGAGTGTGCTTTGGAGCACAGAGATACTAGGCCTCTTTGCTTTCCAATTCCAGTGAGTGAAAAATATGAAAAAATTGCCCCCTCTGTGCAAAGTGAAGTGGCAGGGCATACAATGTTAGGTTGCTTCCCCAGAAAACACTTTTAAGGAATGATAGGTCTGCCTATCTGTGACCCACTTACCTGGGAAGAAGCTCTTTTGAGTCCAGTTTGATATACTTCTGAGAAGAAATTCATTCATTAATTCATTGCCTTTATATCTAGTCTATCTTTTTTCCCCAGAGCCAGCAATCAGGATGACTTGTAATTTAAAATGAAAATTATATAGACAGAAGCATTTAAAAGATGATCATTAAAATGTAATTAAAACTATCAGCAACATTAAAAACAATTTAGAACACACATTAAAAACCATTCCAGTTTTGATTGGATTGCATTGCATTGTTAATTTTCCAATTATTTTTGAAAGATTCAGAGATTCTTCTTCCAGCAATGGTGACCTCATTTTTTTGTATTCCAGAATCTTACAGAAGGTGAGACTGTTAAGGGAAGCTTCCCATTGACAGACTGACTTGAATGCCTTTGTCATTTTGATATCATGATACTGTTGCCCTGTATTATGGGGGGGTCCCAGGAGGGGTGCCCAAATAACCGAACAACAACACAAGATGGGGAAATTAACTCAAGCACTCTCTTAAGCTAATGAGAGGCAGGGTAACATAGCTGGGATCTTGCAACCCTATGTCTACAGCGCCAGGTCAGAAGAGACAAGTTTTAAAAGTAACAAAAATGATAGCTTTATTAAAGGACAAACAACAAATAAGACAACACATGCACACAGCTAACTAGAAATAGAAATGAGAGTTTTTCGGGGGGAAATGGGTGACACAACACCTTATCTCATAGTCCTGGAGAGAAGAGGAGGTTGCAGGGGAGGAAACTCAGTGTGGCTCACTGAGGGGACGACTCACTGGACAGAGCAGCAGCAGGGCTAGATGGAAGTCCAAAGCAATCCAAAGTAGTCCGAGGAGGGCTTGGAATCGGGGACTTTTTATAGGGTGGATTTTACCTACCGGCCATGCCATGCTCGGTGAGAACAAAAGAACTTTGGAGTGGGACAAAAGTGTTGGAAAAGGTCACATTTTAAATGATGAGCTTAGTGCTGGATGACAATAGTATGGCCAGTATGCTAATGGCTCAGCATAAAGGACTTGCCGGCTCTTGGCCGAGCGTCTTTGTGTAAAGTCGTGCTTAAGCAAGGTGTGTCTGCAAGAAAATGGTCCCTGAAGCAATGGACAGGCATTAATCTGCCTGCCTAAATGGGGTTTGGAATGTACAACCATTAACGGCCGCGCCTGTTTACGTGCTTGTCTGGTGGCCCTTGCAAACACGTGGAGCAGGGTGGCAGAGGAGATCAAATGGAGTCCAAATAAGTTTGATATCAAGAGATATCTAATGTTATCACCAGGCATATCATAACCATAGTAACAATACCTTCAACCAGTTTCTGACTTATATTTCTAACCCTAGGCAAACCTAGTATACTGTTCTTCTGGCAAGATTTGTTCAGAGGAGATTTTCTTTTGCCTTTCTCTGAGATTGAGAGAGTGTGACTTGCCCAAGGTGGGTTTCCATGGCCAAGCAGGGATTTGAACCCTGGTTTCCAGAATCGTAGTCCAACTCTCAAAGCACTATCCCACAGTGACACCACTCTGTACAGTCCATCTCGACCTCCTAAGACCACCAAAGCTAGAGCGTGAAACTTCTTGACATGCTGGTTGAGGTATTCTAGCAGTCATAGTCCAAAAATAACTTCACCAACCTCTTCCCAAACTGCCAGAGGCCCACAGTACTTCAGATTTCAAGAGATGATGAAAAATGCTGGAGGTTGCTACAAGTTTATTGAATTTTTAACCTGTCTTTTTTATAAGAGTTTTAGAAGAACATCTGTAGACTACTCTATTTATTATTATTTAGAGGTTGCCCTATAACCACAAGTTTTCCCATTTGTTCACAGAAGAAAAAACAGAATACCATAAAAACACAATGAGATAAAACGGAGCATTAAAAAAAGATCAAAATAGACCATGGAAAATTGAGAACAAGTTAAAAATAAACAAGAGCCAAAACAATATTAAACATTACAACATAATTTAATGACCTGCAGGGCAGTGGGAGACCTCCGCTTGGCATCAAAAAGGCCCCAGCAAAAGTTGCAAGCAGAGCTCATTTTTAAGGCATTCTGAAACAGGGTCCCAGCACTGAAAAGATTCTTTAATTCATGATCCTTTCTTGAAGAAGGGCTATAAATAAAGCTGCCAGAGATGGGGTAGGCACATAGGGTAAGAGACAACCCTTTGAAAAGTGAAGTACATGAGCAATCGAAGGCCATCTAATCATAGCCCAACATAGTTTTCATTCTAACTCTCTCCAGTACATCCTACTTTCTGCAACACCACTCAAGAGTCTTCTTGAGGGACAATGAGCCATCTGGAAAAGCAGCTTTATAATTTCGAGAACACTGTTAACTGTCTCGAGTCCTTGAGATCAAAGAGGGTACAAAGTGAAGCAAATAAGTAAATATGTGTTTGAACAGCACCTCATTTCTTTTCTGGAGATGCTCCAACTTTCAATTGCCTTTATGTTTATTGCATACCAGACACACACTTTGTTGAGAGAGGCAGCTGATTTTCACAGTTTATTTATTCAAAAAGAATTTTTTTAAAAAAAATCTGAAGACACAAAAGAGGGAAAGACTAGCACTGATTGAAAATGGCCCAACTATTTTTTTCTGTACAATGTTATGACATTCTATCATATCCATTCCTTAGTCATCTGTTTTTGTCCCAGTGCTATCCATAAGGTCTCTTTGATTGTCTGGTTCATTATCCTGTAGTTCTCACCTACACACCTCCTTTTCCAGAGCTCAGTGGTAACTGAACCTCAAGCGCAGTGGTTCTTAATCTTTGGTCCTCCAGATGTTTTGGACTTTTTTTTTTAATTTATTTATTAATTTGTATCCCGCCTCTCCATATGGATCGAGGCGGCGAACAACTTACAAATAGCATGTATTTCGAAACATTTCTATACATGCCCCCAACAAGCTGGGTACTCATTTTACCGACCTGCGGAAGGATGGAAGGCTGAGTCAACCTTGGAGCCCGGCAGAATCGAACTCAAGAATTCTCAGAGTTGAAATACCAACCTCCTGGAAATCAAAGTTTGAGAACCACTGATCTAGACTGGTCAGTGTGACTGAAATACCAGTCCTCCCTTGTTTCTCAGGTAGAATCATGGAGCTGAAATTAGGCCCTGAATCAGGTTGGGAAGGAATCACACATGTGCACATCCACACACAATTACTCTTGGTCAAGAGGAAACATCTCTTTAGCCTCTAATGTCAACTTGGTTGCAACACTAGTCTGATCAGATGCACAAAGCTTTATTGAAACATCAGGACTTTTATAAAGTGTCCAAGGAGAGCAAATTGCTTAACATAAATTGCAACACAGAGAACAGAGAACAGATCGTTCTGAAATTCTAACATAGGTGTCAAACACATGTTCTCAGTTAATTATCTTATTGACTTTTGACATAGCTCTGATAAGAAGACAGAATGGCTCAGTTAAAATTGCTTAGGAACTCAGAAACAAAACACTAAATGCCAAGCAAACTTTTTGCTCACAACAAGACTACCATTAGGCATAAGAACATTTTTTTAATTCCATTATGCTTCCTTCAGTGATCTTCCCATCCATAATTCTCATTTGATTGTCAGACTTTAGGGAAGTTGCATGGAAATCAGTGTGTTTTTTTAAAAACCACAAAGAAAAATACTGCATTGTGTCTATACTTGGAACACATTTCATCTAATGTACACACCCTTTTCATTAATCTATGTATGATTACGTACATTCTTCACTTGTATGTATTTTTAGCCATTTTTTTGCATTGCACATTTTTTGTGAACACTTTCTTCTCCAAAACAAGACATACAAATGTGCAGACTTTTCCAGGAAAGGTGCATTTCTTCCTGTGGTGATTTGTAGGAAATGCAAAAAGGTTATGATGCTTTTCTTGAGACTGTCAAATCCAATAAAAATCTTATCTACCCACAACTTCCATCCCTTCAGCTCCTGCTTCTAGATCCATCAAGCTCTCAAGTCTTCATTACAGATTTTTACATAGAGACTGGATGGCCATCTGTTGGGACTGCTTTGATTGTGTATTCCTGCATGGAAGAAGGTTGGACTAGATATCTCTTGTGGTATCTAACAACTCTAGGGTTCTGTGATTCTACAGAAACTAGAAATATCTAGCAAGAAGAGCAACTTAAAGTCAACTACCAATGAAGACGAAAACAACAACATCTTTCTGTATTTTGTAAAACTACAGCCAAAATCTTGTTAATGGCATATTTATGTGTAAATTCTCTTATGCTTGTGGTTGTACCTTTCTGGTTGTTCTGCAATAGACATTCAGTTCATGGTTGTGTAAGCAGAGTTCCACATAGGCCTAAATCCTATTGTTAACTCCAAACAGAATTGGGTGATTGAATCTGTTGGATTTATCTATACATTCACTTACCATTCAAGAATGGATATGATGGGTCTATTTTAGCTGGGACTAACCAATAGGTTTCCAGATGCTGAGCGGCACATTCCTAGATGGTGCATGATTGTTCGTCAATGTCTTTAAGGTACAACTTGACTTTCTAGGATTATAGAAACAGCCTTTGTGCATTCCCCAATCACACTATGGGGCAACAAGCAGCCACAGTGGCAAATACATGCTTGGTTGCAAAACGTTAGTATTGATCAGAGAGGTGCTATATAGGAATGAAATTCTTCCTAAATTAGTTGTCGAAAGAAGAAGTTTTAATAATTTTCTTCCTGCTGTGAGAGAGTCTTTGGAAACTGTTAAGAATGCACTTTTCAAAGAGTATAGTTCAGGACTTACTCAGAAAAAGAATCATATTTTTTGCACAGAAACAGCATTTTGTGCAAGAAGAAGCAGTCCCTGTGCTCCCCCCCCCCCCGTGAACACATAAAAAGCATATGTGAATTTTCACAGAATAAGTCCGGAACTGCAAATACTTTTGTCAGTCCAGGATTCTTCTCATGCGTGTTTCCAAACACTTGATAAATACATCTTTCCCCCATTTTTTTCAAAAAAATATTCTTGAATATTCTTTCCCTTGCTTAGTGGTGTAGCAGAACCACTGTGTAACTATGCGGATTTACATTCTGCAAGCATAATCCAGGATCTCGGTCTGTAAGAATTGCTCAGTGTATTGTTGCAAAAGGTAACATCATGCCAACATTAATTCCTCTTTTTAAAAAAGGAAGAAAAAGTATTTGGATATGGTGTTCCTCTTGTGAAAGATTCCCTGAGTGTGACACGGAGGAGACCTAATGTTACTTGGAGCCCTAGCTAGGAGATTAATGGGTAGATTATTGTCCATGACACCATCCCTTTACAGCACTGGCTGTCTTCTTAAGCAAATGCATGATTCTTTCAAGACTAAATATAACCTGGACAGAATTCTCCTGGAGTCATGGCAAGAAAGAAAAATTAGTCTCTTCAGTATTCCCATCACTGTTCTCCAGTCTAGTAGCTCTCCGCATGGGAAATATGAGTCATGTTGCAGCGAGACAAACAGTAGTTTCTAGCTTCTCATTCCTGTGTCTTGTATTCAAAAGAGGTTTTGTCACTTTGGTCAACGTATGCAAAATCAGCCACATACACTTTAACTTAGAGGACAACAAGGGTATATGAAAGTCTTGTAGGCTACTGGAGGGATCCTTTGTAAACCTCACCTTTACATTGTGGCTAAACCGATGTCAGTTCTCTAATCTTTTTATTTCTCAGCATTAATTATTTCACTGTGATGAAATCTGCACCAACAGTATCTTACAATTACTGTGAGCCCAGAGAGATATAAAATGAATAGGCTATAGAACTCATTTAGAATCTCAAGGACAACACATGAAAAAGTTACTTGGTGGAAGAGGCTACAACTTCCAGAATTTATAACTTTCAATTTTGTAGTTAAAACAGACAAAGAAACAAACCCAACCCCTTTTCTTTGAAGCAACTGATTCTAGAGATTTTAGATAAAGGAAATGCCCTGCTTCAAAACTGAATGAATTTGGTTGCTCTGTAGGAGGCTGTTTCTGCACTACACTGTTATAGTGCTCTTGTTCCACTTTCAACATCCTATGAAATCCTGAGGTTTGCAGTTTAGGGAGATGCCTTTAGAATTCTTAGCCAGAGAGTCCTTGGGCCTCAATAAACTATGAACCCTAGAATTCCACACGATGTTGAAAGTGGAATAATAGCACTGTAACTGTGTAGTGTGGAAATGGCCAGAATCATCTGATCTAGAAATCTCTGTGATTGTTGTTGTTGTGGGGTGCCTTCAAGTAGTTTCTGACTTATGGCAATTCCAAGGTGAAGCTATCATGGGGTTTTCTGGGGCTGAGCGTGTGTGATGCATCCAAGGTCACCCACTGGGTTTCCATGCCCAAGCGGGGGATTGAACCCTTGTCTCCTGGATTGTAGTCCAAAGTTCAAATCATTACACCACTGAGCCCTAGTAATTTCCCTCCTGGTCCACAGTACTATCTCCTATAAAGGCTGTATCACTATATTCTGTTCACACCTGGAATTATGCTACATTATGCTACAGCAGTTTAAAAAAGAATTCACTTGGGCTGCATCTATACTATACTATACTATACTATACTATACTATACTATACTAGGGTAGAATTCAAAGACATAGCTTTGTCAGCCTGGATCAGTATGCAAAGGGATCTTGTAGAACTTTTGAGAATAAGAAAAAGAAATTGGTAGCATAAGCTTTTGTAAACTTAAGTCTACTTCATCAGATGCACAGAGTATATTCCAGATATATTCCAAATGCCTGGGAATAGACTTATATGAGCAGGTTGTATGTG
This sequence comes from Ctenosaura bakeri, assembly GCA_948474755.1. Lineage (NCBI taxonomy): Eukaryota > Metazoa > Chordata > Lepidosauria > Squamata > Iguanidae > Ctenosaura > Ctenosaura bakeri. The sequence goes on along the minus strand of CAOLHI010003762.1, from coordinate 53,399 downwards.
CGAATTGCCATAGAAATGCAAAATTTGTGAGTATGGTTTGAGGTGTCAAGTCCAGCTTTAATGATGGTTGTTGGAGAACAAAGCCAGGAGGAAAGATGTTGCCTAAAACCAAGAATCTAGACAAGATCCTGAAGCTGAAAGATATATAATTGAATACTGAATTTAGGATTGTCCATGCCGTCATATTTCCAATTCCTGTGAAAGCTGGATGGTGAAGAAAGCTGATAGGAAGAAATCAACTCGCTTGAGATGTGGTGCTGGAGAAGATTTCTACTGATACCCTGGACTGCTAAAAAGAGAAATGAAGGGGTCTTAGAGCAAATCAAGCCTGAACTCTCCCTAGAAGCCAAGATGACTAAACTGAGGCTGTCAGACTTTGGCCACATTGTGAGAAGACATGGCTCCCTAGAAAAGATAACAATGCTTCGTAAGATAGAAGTTAATAGAAAAAGAGGAAGACTCCATTACAGATGGAGAGACTCAGTCAAGGAAGACACTTCTCCGAATCTGTAAGACTTGACTAAGATGGAGGAGGATAGGGTGACCTGGAGGTCCCTCATCCAAAGGGTCAGCATAGGTCAAAGTTAACTTGACCACAACAACAAAGCCAAGGTGAGTAGATAACCATGTGAATGGAATGTAGTGTGATACTTGAAAGAGGGTGTGAAAGGCAAGGCAAGAATGCCATGGACTGAAAGGACCACTGGATCCTCAGCAATATATGAGTATTTCTGGGCAGCAGAATTTGTAGTGACATGATCCAATTGCGATATCTACCAATGTTGGATAGAAGCTGACCATCTTCCATCATGTGTGTGTCGATTCTCATGTAGTCAGGTGGTGGTTGTGCCACACCTCCTTTCTGCTAAATAAAACTGTGCAACCAGTGACTTATCAGCAAATGTCTCTTTCCACAGTTCCAGTGAAACAAGTGTACATTGAAGGCAATGATGAAGGCACCATTCAAGAATGTGCAGCTGTGTGGGCAACAGTGACACTTACAGAACTCCATTAAGTGACTATAGACAGTACAAAAAGAAGTAGAACTAGATAAGTAAGGGACTTATTCATGCATGAAACACCAGCAGGATGCCAGTATTGTATTGGGCCAGTCCATGGAGGAGAAAACTGTAAGTATGTGGAAGACATGAGTCAGATACTGTTGGAATTAAGCAGCTGATGATCATCCACATCAATTTATCGAGTCACATCTCATCTTTTTCCTGGCATTGGGACTCAAGGCAGCTTACAGAACATTAAAATCAGAACAGATTAAAAACATACTAAAACATCAGTAAAATATATGCAACATCATTTTTAAAAAAACTAACAAAGGAATTTATAGAATTAAAACTATTAAAAATTCATTTCAAGTCAGAATATAAAAAGAACAGAACAGCACAATTGTTGAAATCCCACTGCAGTCAATTATTTTTATTTGTTTCTTTACACATAAGGTTGCACTTTTTTTGGCACAAGTGCGGTTGCAGAAGTAAGTGCCTAGATCTTGTTGTTAGTCCTAAGTCCAATGTGAGTGGCTCTACTCTCCTTAGGACTAGCCAACAGGATTCTGGCCATGTAGTTGTGCATTCTTGGATAGTGTATAATTATTTGTAAGTGCCTTCATGCGGCACTGTTTTCGGCTCATAAACTTCAGGGCCAGAGCCAATCCTAAACTGGCAAGGCTAACTGGCAGGCTTCCCATAGCCAATTGATGGGTTATTGTGTTGAGCAAAATGCTGGACTAATTGTGCCTTTGATCTCATCCAGCATGCCTGGAAACCATACCCAATGAGGAGCATCTTAGAGAGTTTGGTATGTTTAGCCTGAAGAAAACAAGTTTAAGAGGTGACATGATAGTAATGTTTAAATATTTGAAGGAATGTCATATGGAAGATGGGGCCAGCATGTTTTCTGCTGCTCCAGAAACTAGGACATGAAGCAATGGCTTCAAACTATAGGAAAAGAGATTCTGTCTAAAGATTAGGAAGAACTTCCTGATAGTAAGATCATTCCAATAGTGGAATACACTGTCTGGGATTGTGGTGGAGTCTCTTTCTTTGGAGATTTTTAGACAGAAGCTGGATGGACATCTGTCAGTGGTGCTTTTATTGTGTATTCCTGTATGGCAGTGGGTTGAACTCGATGGTCCTTGGAGTCTTTTCCAACTCTTTAATTTTCATAGAATCATAGAATCATAGACTTGGAAGAGACCACCGGAGCCACCCAGTCCAACCCCCTCCTATGCAGGAGCACACATCAAAGCACTTCCAACAGATGGCCATCCAGCCTCTACTTAAAAACCTCCAAAGAAGGAGATTCTACTACACTCCACTGAGGCAGCAGATTCCACTGCTGGACAGCTCTGACCATCAGGAAGTTCTTCCTGAGGTTCAAGTGGAATCTCCTTTCCTGCAGCTTGAATCCGTTGCTCCTTGTTCTGGTCTCTGGAGCAGCAGAAAACAAGCCCTCTCCCTCCTCTACATGGCATCCTGTCAAATATTTAAACATGGCTATCCTGTCCCCTCTTAACCTTCTCTTCTGCAGACTAAACATACCCAGCTCCCTAAGCCATTCCTCATAGGGCATAGCTTCCAGACAGTTCACCATTTTGGTCACCCTCCTCTGGACACATTCCATTTTATGATTCTATGACTCTTATGAACAGAATTTATCAGTCTTGGAACAAAAAGTGAGTATCAATTCCCTAATGTTCTCTATTGGCTAAGCTGGATTAGAACTCAATTTTTCAGAAGACATTTTAAATATTTATTCACCTACACCCTCCTGTCCCCCAAAATTCCACTTTGAAGATCTTCTCCTGTGCATGTGGACATTCATTGGTCATTTATTTCAGGAAGTGTACACTGGTAGTCATAGCATAGGCCATAAAACTGTTGATAAATGTCTCTTCCTCCAGCACCAGGAGTGAGCAACAGCAAAAGGGTCAGGGGACAATTGCCTCCAGACCTCTCCCACAGATTGCATTCCCCATGGTATGCCAAAATAGCCTGATTCTTTATTCATAATTTCTCTCAAAATGGTGACCAGAAATGATGTCCCATCACATAGCAGAACAGGGATGGACTCAATTGCCCTGGTGGTCTTTTCCAGCTTTATAATTCTATGATTCTACTTCCTGGTGCCATTTTGAGAGGAAATCTAATGAAAATAGATGTATTTAGGTAGTGATGGGTTCTCAGAGAGGATTAGAGTGTTTTCACATGTTGGGGGAGGGTTTCTATACAATTTTCAGCTGAAAATTACCAAAATAAATCTCACCAATTTTTTTTTAAATGGGAGGAGCTTTCAAGAAGTGGTGGGAAGCTTCAGAGGCCACAAAAGTGGAGTCTAGTGTCCACAAGCAGCCTGTAGGCTGCAGCTTTCCATCCCTTCCCTGGAGAAATCCACTGAATTGGGCTGCCTACCTCTACTTTACCAACCCAATGGACAGTTTCAAGCTCTACTTTGAACAAAAAAGAAGGCAAAGTGATATCCTTTAATGATCAAAGCAGTTCTTGCCAACTGTGCTGGGAACCATTGTTTGGAGGAAAGAAGATGGAATAATTTTTTTCTCCTTAAATTATCCCCTTTTTTCTATGAAAAATTGTTCACTGCTCTAACATTTATTACAAGAAAGATGCTCTCAAGAGATCAGGAGTTCTTCCTCTTCAGTTATCAGAGCACAATGTAATCAAGGACTGTGATGCAGTTTCAAACATGTAACCGAAAGGTCTTGGCCACCGGTAATATTTATTTAATGTGTTTATAATTGGAAATTGTTTAGATTTCACTGTGGGAAAAGCTGCTAGATATGAATGGTGACCAAAGGTGTAGGCACACATCCAGCATGGACTTGATCCATTACAAGCAAGGAGTTACTTGTAAGCAATTGTCTTCTGAAATAACAAGAATGTAACTAAATTGCCTTATGATTGTAAGATTTGTCACCCTGATTTCTGGGGGTCCTGGGAGGGACACCTAAATGCGCTCACAATTAAACAAGTTGGGGAAATTAGTCAAGAACAAAAGCTAGCCATGCGAGAGGCAGGACAACGGAGTGGAATCTTTTACTCAATGTCTACAGGATCAGGCCGAGTCAAGGAGCAAACCGGAGTATAAGAATAATTGTGATATTTATTAAAATACAGTCAAACAGTGTATGCAGCACACTCACACAGATAACTATAGAAATAAAAGGCTGGAGTGGGATAGAAGGGTTTTTAAGAGGAATTGTTGGTTTGGGCAATACTATACCTGTCCCAAAGTCCAGGTAGTCTGAAGATTGAGTTCGTAGGTATGGAGTCTCAGTACTTGGGACTGAGGGGAAGGCTTGCCAAGCAAAGCAGCAGCAAGGCGGGATGGGAATCAGGAGCGATCCAAAGAAGCTCTCAAAGTCAGGGGTTTTTATAGGGGAAAATGTGGCCACAGGCTAGTCTGCACTTAGGGACAACAATGAGTTTCGGACTGGAGACAAAGCCTCCAAAAGGTCAGAATTTAGCATGATTGAGTTAGGTCCGAATTGACAATAGAGTAGCCAGTATGCAGATGTGCAGTGCTTGACGTTTGAGTATTCGGCTTGTCAAGTTGCCTGCTCAGGGCAGGGAGTTCTTCGTAAGCAGCGTGCATACATAATAGAGTACTTGCTTTTGAGGTCTCCCTGAAGTGGTGGGATGGCTATTTCTGGCCTGCCTGTATTGTGTGGAATATTGCAGCAATTATGGGCCGAGCCTGACTGCGAGCTTGTCCAGGGGATCTCGCAGCACGTGGAGAGGAATAGGTAAAGAAAGCCGAATTATTGATATCAAAGTGATATCTTAATATCCCCCAAGTGCGGCTTAGGAACTGCAGTAAGAGATTGTTGCTGATGATGATGTGAATGGTGGGAACCTTAAGGCAAACCCATCATGGGGTTTTCTTGGCAAGATGTGTTCAGAAGGGGTTTGCCTTTGCCTTCCTCTGAGGCTGAGAGAATGTGACTTGCCCAAGGTCACCCAGTGGGTTTCCATGACTGAATGGGGATTTGAACCTTGGTCTCGAGGATCGTAGCCCAATCTGCAAACCATTTTATCAGGTTGGCTCTCTGGATGCAAAGTACTGAGGGATCACTTCTTTTCTTTTGCAGTGTAACTATCATTGTTCTCGCTACTTTTGCAGTCACAAGTAGAGCTTGGAAAATTGTTTCTTTACACTACATACATTAAGGCCAACATCCTTTTTTCTTCATACATTCTGTCACGAATTCCCAATCTTTTTCAATTATTTCTATTTGTTTCCTTTTTAAATGACATGACAATATGTGAAATTGTTTTAATTCAGCCACTTTCTGCATCCATTTCTCTATATCTTGGCACCATTGGCAGTTTCCATAATTTCATGAACTCGATTCTTGCAGCTGTAATCAAGTTAAGTATAATTCTTTTGTTCTTCAGTTGAAAAGCTTTGCCAAACATAAATATCATATGTAGAAAGATAAGCAAAGTGTTATAAAAGGTTTTATAAAATAAAGTTAAAAAAAAGAAAAGAAAATTGTTTCTTGAATAAATAGATATAATGAGAAACCACTGATCGTTGAGTAGAGAATGGATAGTGCTCTGGGACCCCCTGCATCACCCTAGTTCTGCTTAGTTATGGATGGCTTTAGCATAGGGGTGAGAAACTTTCTGGGGGTCAGCAGCCAGTTTTCCCCCACAGACCACGCCACGGGCCATAAATCCAATTGCCTCCCCCCCCCGCAGGCCCTCTAAAAGTGATGTCAGGAAGTAATATTGCATCACTTCCTGTTGTCATTTTGAGAAGGACTGGGAAGAATATGGAGTAATTTGGGGCTCATAGAGGGCTACTTGTGCAATATTCTAAAAATATTGGGGAGTAAGGGGGCTTAGGGGACTGGTGGAAATTTCAGAGGCTGCAAAAGTAGAATCCAGGGGTCTCACATGTCATGTGGGTTGTTCTATGCCCATCTGTTCTTTAGCATGACATATTGTATTTATTCTCCTTAAAACGGTGCTAGTTGATCACTTCCATGCCAGTCTGGTAGTAAATCTGCATTGGCTTGTAGGTACCTTGGATAGCACCTTTTAAGTTTGAATTTAAATACAGTGCAAATGTTCTGCCCCTGATGTGAAGGGCACCCACAGCCTGTTCTCACGACAGGTCAATAGCTTGTAGTGTTCCAGTGTGTTAAAGTAACTATGATAATTTGATTATTTTACTTACAGTGGGAAAGGAAATAGTTTAGAATTATTTTAAAAGTAACTTCCCCAGTTCTGAGCTCGGGGCAGTCAGACCCATTGCAAGCCACTGCAGCCGTCTTGGTGGCAACAACAGAGCTCTCTGGTGGTTGCCTGCCAGTCTACCTGTAATGACAAGCTGCCTGCTGGGGATTTGGATTTGAAAAACTTTTAGCTCTGCACAGTGGAACCCTTACAATGTGTTCAATTGTACTGGAGTGCCCCCAAGAGGTCAAATCGAGTTACTGCATCCTGTTATCTAATCCACCCACCAGCCAACAATAACTTCATCCAGAGACCTTTTATTCTTTTTTTAATATGTGCAACACACATCTTATCGGCCCACCTGCCCATCCAACAGGGACAGCCCTTTCAGTAGTACTCTTTAAAAATTAATACATCTGTTTCCTTGAACACTATCACCTTTCCACCCCATCCCACCATTTCGGATTGTGCAGCGAGAATTGTATCATTTTTGGCTGGCAAAGAAGAAAATCTCCCTCCTTTCTACATTCTTGAAAACCATCTCATTATTATTTTTTCCACAGCACCTGGCTGTGCAGCTGATATTTTTTGCAGAGCGTGGCTAGGGGAGATAAGCCCCCTTCTGCACTCTCTATTTGTGATAGTTCAGGGGGGAGCTGAAAGTTTTATAGAAGAATTTATGAGGAACTGGGTAAGAGCAATGTCTGTTTTGTCCAGCATTCTTTTCTCTCAATGGCAAAACAGAGGCCTAAGGAATAGCCATAGATTAGCAGCTCCCTAGAGCAAAGATGTGCCACTTGCTGCGAGCAAGTCACAATGATGCATTTCTAGCATCTCAGAAATGCCATCATAGAGTCATAGAATCATAAAGTTGAAAGAGACCCTAGGGGCCATCCAGTCCAGCCTTCTGCTATGCAGGAACACACATCAAAGCATTCCCAACAGATGGCCATCCAGCCTCTACTTAAAAACCTCCAAAGAAGGAGACTCCACCACACTCCACTGAGGCAGCAGATTCCACTGCCAGACAGCTCTGACCATCAGGAAGTTCTTCCTGAGGTTCAAGTGGAATCTCCTTTCCTGCAGCTTGAATCCATTGCTCCTTGTCCTGGTCTCTGGAGCAGCAGAAAACAAGCCTGCTCCCTCCTTAATATGACATTCCTTCAAATATTTAAACAGGGCTATCATGTCGCCTCTTAACCTTTTCTTCTGCAGACTAAACATACCCAGCTCCCTAAGCTGCTCCTCATAGGGCTTCATGGCTTCCAAACCCTTCAACATTTTGGTCGCCCTCCTCTGGACACACTCCAGCTTATGGATATCCTTCTTGAATTGAGCTGCCCAGAACTGGACACAGTATTCCAGATGCGGTCTAACCAAAGCAGAATACAATCCTTCCAGTTTCATTCTGGGAGAAAATTCGCTGGCCTGTGGGTTTTTTCTTTTCTTTTCTTTTTTTTAAGGTACTCAGAGTCAAGTCTAAGCAAACTGCCATGTTTCAAACTGTTTGGAGGTGATCTGGATTATCCTTAGGAATTTTTTTACCTGCAAAAATAACCTGAGGGTGATCTATGTTGGTTGCAAATGTCCAGAGGGCTTCAGAAGAACAAAGAAAGGATTGGGGGTAAGCTGAGGGTCAAACCAGATGTAACGGGCACTGTGTACAGTTGGCCCTCTGTATCCATAGGTTCTGCATCCAAAGATTTCAAACAGCCATGGCTTGAAAATATTTGGGGAAAAACGGTCTGGAAACCATGCCTTGTGAGGAGCAGCTTTAGAGAGCTGGGTATGTTTAGCTTGACAAAAAGAAAGTTAAGAGGTAACATGATAGCCATGTTTCAATATTTGAAGGGATTGCATGTTGAAGGTAGAGCAAGCCTGTTTTCTGTTCCTCCAGAGACTAGGACATGGAGCAATGGATTCAAACTGCAGGAAAAGAGATTTCACCTAAACACCAGGAAGAACTTCCTGACGGTCAGAGTTGTCTGGTAGTGGAATATACTGCCTCTAAGTGTGATGGAGTCACCTTCTTTGGAGGTTTTTAAACAACGGCTGGATGGCCATTTGCTGGGGGTGCTTTGAGTGTACATCCCTGCACAGCAGGAGTTTGGACTCCATGGCTGTTGCGGTCTGTTCCAACTCTTTGATCCTATGATTCTCTCCTGCAACATGCCAGCTATGCTTGGTATGAGCAAGGAAAAGGACCTTCTCAGTGATTGTTCCCTGCTTGCAACTGCTTCCCCAAGGAGGTAAAGATAGCTCCCTCCTTCCTGTCCTGCTGGCAAGCGAAAAATTTCCTTTTCCATCTGGCTTCTGGGAATTGATTCAGATGTGCTTTTAATGGCATATTGTCTTTAATGAACTTTAAACGGTTCAGCTCTTTAGATTGTTTAATTTTATTTAAATAAGTTTTACATACACACGCATGCACATATACACACACTTACCTACATATAGTTCCCCCCAACCCCCACTTATCTCTAGGGGATATATTCCAAGACTCCCAGTGACCTCAACCTCCAGATAGTCCTGTATGTTTTTCCCTATATATACATACCTACCTATGAAAAAGTTTAATTTAAAAATTAGGCACAATAACTAGTAATAAAATAGAACATTTATAACAATCTACTGTAACGAAAGTTATGTGAATGTGATCTATCTCAAAATATCTTCTATGTTTTTAATATTTTGGGCCACAGTTGACCACAGGTAACTGAAACTGTGGAAAGTGCAACCGCGAATAAGGAGGGAACTACTCTGTGTGTCTCTGTGTGTATGATGTTTTTATCTGTGCTGGTTTTAATAATTTGTAAAATGTCTTGGGTCTTAGTACTGAGGAAAAGGGGGGATATAACTTTACATATAGTTATCTACATAGCAGAGATGCTAAGAAACCCTGTTAGTGCATTGCAAAGATGCATAACAGGAGACAAGCAGATACATCCCCATGCACCTCTGGGTCTACTAATGTGCATTCACACTCCCTAGCTGGTATCCCAACAAGTCCAATGAGCATCAGGACCAATGCATATTGATCCTGTTGTGTATCAGTTACTTTCCCAGCTCCCCTACTTAGTAACTTAATAGCAGCAGCTTACTGGGGATACCAATGTTGCAGAACTGTCTGATTCTAGTTCCTTCAGATGGAAGTCCCCAACAGGATTCTGGCTAATAATAATAATAATAATAATAATAATAATAATAATAATAGCAATAATGCCACAACTGAGAAGTCCTACTCCCATGTCCTCCCACTGGATATTGCCCCCAATAGAAGGACACAGAGGGCCCCCTTCCACACTTTCCTCACTCTTTCCTGAGGATAATCTCTAAGAAGGAGTAGGAGAAGCAGAAGTATATTTTGTGTTTAGGCCAGAGATGAGACTCATGTGGTCCACCAGAAGTTTGTGACCCATAACTCCCAACATTCACCCAAGTTGGCTATAATGGCCAGGGTTGAAACTTCTGGAGAGTCAGATGATTCTCAGTTTAGACTATGTACATCAGGAACATAGGTTCAGAGTATACAATTGCTGCAGTTACGAGCTGTCTTGAAGAAAATTTGCCAATCAGTTCCACAGTATGTGAGTTTTGTATTATATCCATCTGAAAATCTGGAGCACCAGGGAACATCACCTTTATGCTATTAACTCGGAGGGCATAAAAATGAGCTGAGAGCCACAGAAATATCTGTCAGCTAGACAATAGGCCCTGATGAACCAAATGGGAAAGAAAGACCAGAGGCTCTTGAGCACAATTGCCAGAAAATTTAGGCCAACTGGGCATGTATTTCTCATATAAGATGTTCCCTGATTGGCAAAGGAACAAAATGGTTGTGATGAGGGTACCATAAAAGCAGGGTTCTTATGGCAATTGAGATGATTTCTGGAAGCTCAGAAGCACATTAGAATCAGAGATGAAAGGAAATAAGACCATGAGAATCTCAATGGGCTGTCCTTGGCTAAAAGTGCCAACTGTGGTTAATACTTACCTAGTGTTTTTTATATTGGTAAAAAAGCTACTGAAGGCACCATCAAATCCAGTCTTGGAAGTCCTTATGACCCTGAGTTGGGCTGATAAGAGGGCAAGGAAGGTAGACAAACATGTCACAATGAATATAATGGCATCAAGATGCTTTTCTGTGGCATCTATTTTACATTGTTCAGCAGTGCGAGTGGTCAATTGAACAGTTGTCTTCTTTGCCAGTCTCATCATCACTGTAGTCTCAGGCAGCCTTATGGAGTGGATGCTACTTTATTTATTGCAGGCATCAAAATTCCTTTTGCCAAGATGTTTCCACCACTGGACTAGGTGGGATATTGCCCTGGGCCTTCCATCCTGTGATGACAGCCAGGCACATTTACAGCTTCCTAATTCGAGTCTGTTATCAGCAGCTATGAGCAAAGTTTTATAGCAATTTGTTAGGCAACTAATAAATCCAGAGCAACAGTCAAGTAGCAAAATCCATACATGAGGCAAAGGTCAAGGTTTCTAGGAACACAAAGAAAGAATCCAAACATGAGCCTTGTGGCTACCCCTGATAGAACTATTGTCAGCAACAGCTTCCTCCCATTCTGGTCCCTGCTTATGTAGGCTGAGAACCTCTCATAGATGAGTCCTCACAATATAAATGCTCCGAGACTCCTGGGCTCTCCATTTTCCACCCACACTGACTGCCATAAGTATTCTCCCTCTCATATCTGTGTTGTGGCTGTTGCAAAGGGTTCTGTCTGGGTCTTGGAATGGGAGTATGACACTTCAACCAATGGGGCCCTTTTGCCACAGATGGCCTTGTCTCCAGGCCTTGAACTGACAGACAAAATGGTGAAGTCAGCTACATTTAGGGGTCCTATTTGTACTTATCTCCACAGACCCCTACATTGTACCCCTTTCCTCAGCTCCCTCATATGCTAAAGTATGACAACCTCTCCCCATGAAAGTTTATCTTCATTTTCTCCACCCTGCTCTTCCACCCCCCACCCCTGCATATGATTTCCATGGATGTTTGCCTTCTCCAGCACCCCAATCCACCCTCACAAATGTCCAAAGGAAAGCAGGGTAACAAATATCACCCCTGCTCTGCTTTGAAGGAAACCCAGAAGCTCATGTTAGCTCAGAACACAGGTGCTAGAGCGGTACTAATCAAATTGGTCATCCTGGGATTGATGCCCGTCTGTAGGCTATTGGCTGCAGTTAGTTCCAGGTTGTAGTCAATGGGAGGATCTATGGTCCCAGTCCTTGGATTATGGGGAAGAATGCCGTATTGGCTCCCCCATTCTGGATAGGATAAGAAGAATTGATGTCGATGTTATGTGCTTTCAAGTTTACCCTTAGTTATCATGACCTTGTCCTAGGATTTTTCCTGGTCATATTTATTCAGAGGAAGTTTGTCATTGTCTTCCTCTAAGGCTTGGAAATGTGACTTGCCCAAGGTTGCCTTCCATGGCTGAGTCCTAATCCAAGACTCAAACTACTACACCATGCTGGGTCTCAAGGACACTTTTCGAAAGGGTTAAAAAAGACCAGGGGGAAGGATCGCAATACACTACATCTCTTTGCAAACAACTTCACTGATTTGCCATTCACCTTCAGTTCAAGGCACTTCTGCTTACCTTTCAAGTTCTACATAGCTTAAACCCAGGCATCTCTCAGAACATTTTTTTTCCAACATCAAACCTGCTATTCAGCAAAGTCTACATCAGTAACTCTTCTTCAGGTGCTAGGGATTCAAAGAATACTCATGAATTTTCACATCTCTAATAAAAAAGTGGGGGGTGGGGGAGTAAAAAAGCCATTCTCTGTACTTCGGAACTTCATTTGGGAAAATCTGCTTGTGCAGAAATTGTTGTTGCTATGTGCCTTCAAGTTGACTCCAAACTTTGGGCAATTCTATCCTAGAGTTTTCTTTGCATGACTTATATAGAAGAGCTTTGCCATCCCTTCCTGTTTGGCTGAGAGTGTGTGATTTGCTCAAGATCACCCCATTGGTGTCCATGGCTGAGTGGGGATTTGAACACTGGTCTCCAGGGTCATAGTACGGCACTCAAAACACTGCACCACACTGATACCATTTTGTAATTTATTGAAGCTGCACAATCCATCAGACCACTACCACGTCTAGAATATGAAACTTCTTGACATGCTGTTTGAGGGATTCTAGTCACACAAAATTCCACCTTTTTTCCTGCACAGAAAACTTGTTCTCTATGCAAAGCAATATTTAGGACATCAAACAGTGACAAACAGACAGACAGACAGACACTTTATTTCGGTCATTGACCAATAAAACAATAATAAATACAGAATAAATACATAAAAACTAACAAAAACAAATAGCAAAATTAAAACGGCTCGCATCAGCCGCTATTGCTATTATTAACCGTTTGAGAACGTATCTTACACATGATATACAAAAACTTTGCTACTTTGAGCATAATCAAACAGTGTGTTTTGTAGAAAATAAATTGGATACCATGTATATTACCAAACTACAGATCCCAGGATTCCACAGAACAGAGCCATGACAATTAAAGTGGTATCAAACTGCCTTAACAATGTAATACATATACCCTCCTTGTCTCACTGAAATGATTCTGTGTTTGCTCCAAGGGGTTCATAGGCTCCTCTGTGATTATCTGTGTAAAAGAATGTCTGTTAAAAAACAAATAACTTAGTATGTCCTGGAGAAGGGTTCTAGCCCAATCTTCTTCCTATTATGCGTGAAGCAGAAACAATCAACAGAGGGATCAGAGCTTCTCCATCGCATGACAGAACTTGGGTTCATCCACTGAACAGTGCATTTTATGCAAAACACACTGTTTCCTATATAAGGTATTCCTTTCTTTCCATGCAGTTTTTCTGCACGTGTTTTCAGTGCAGGAAAAAAAATGCATGCATCTTTTATACAAAAAGAAGTCCTGAATTACAAAATTGGTTGAAAGCTACACAGGATCCTCCATATTCTGACACAGCAGGGAGAAAACTACCAAAGTCATTCTTTCTTGTGTGTAGACGTGGAGCAAGGAAGTCTGAGAAAGTGTTCCGTTCTTAAGATGGAGCAAGTATTTGTCCCCTGACATGAGAAAGTGTCAGCACCTTCCAGAGCAGGAAAAGAAGGGAAATGGAAGATTAGGAAAGATAACAAGTCTCTCATGGGGGTGGGGGGATGAATTCAATCATACTTCAGCCCAGGACCCCTCCCCACAAAATTGGGGCCATATTTTGTTCATCATGGGACCCCAGTGGACAGGAGTAGTGATGAAGGACTACATTGATCAACTGAGGGATGTGGGCTAGCTTTATCTTTGTGCTGGGTTTTATTGCTGCATCCCAAGGAATACCCACATGCGATCAATAAAGCATTGTTTCAGTGCACCCGTGACTACATTTCATTTTGATAGATTCTTGTGTCTGAGTTGGCCTGTAAACTGAGTGGATTGGGACCCTGAAATTTTTACATAAAGATTCACATCCCTTGCTGATGCTATTTGTCTTGAGTGATAATTTCTTCCCCTGTGCACCTTGTCTGTGTAATTTGGAAGCTTGTAATTTCTAAAACAATCAGTTCCACTAAGAATAAACACTTCACCAGTTCTGTAGGTTCACCCAAGGCAGTTTCCACGGCCTGTTTTCTTGCAATATCTTGTTTAGAAAAAGCATTTAAAAGCTCTTGACACTTGGAGTCATTTCCGTTTAATTATTGTTTCTTTCCCCCACTCCTGTGGGGTATTCATGTAGGGAACTGGAAGAAAATGACATTTCAATAGGTTGCAGAACATACTGTAGAAGATCTGTGAGTAAGAAAAAGAAAATATAGGTTCTTTTGCTCCCACAAACAAATATGGTTTGAATTGCGTATTCCAGCAAGTATGCTGAATGCAAGTATGTCATATATAAATACAAAGGTTATTCAGATGGGAAGAATAAGGAAGCAGTAGTGGGGTGGGAGAACTGAACCTGTATTATAACCAAGGCCATTCATACTTTCCAAGCCATGCATTGGCTGCTCCAATTCAAATTATGAATCATGCTACCTAATACAAATCCAGAGAACTAAATGCATCCTGTACTCTATAAGCATGAGAACATAAATGATATTTTGAATCTCCACATGGTTGACTCAATTATATGAGGGGATTTTTGAAGTTCTGGAAACCAAGCCCTATGAGGAGTGGTTTAGGATGCGGGCTATGTTTAGGCTGAAGAAGAGAAGGTTAAGAGATGACATGGTAGCCATGTTTAAATATTTAAAAGAATGTCGTACAGAAGATGGGCAAAGTTGTTCTCTGCTCCTCCAGAGACTAGGACATGGAATAATGGCATCAAACTATAGGAAAAGAGAATCTAGCTAAGCATTAGGAAGAACTTCCTGATGGTAAGAGCAGGTCATTAACATAAGATCTTGAAACCATGCCCTTGAAAGAATGGCTTAGGAAGCTGTGTATGTTTAGCCTGAAGAAGAGAAGGCTAAGCAGTGATATGATAAGCCATGTTTAAATATTTGAAAGGATGTCAAATAGAATATTGGAAAGCTTGTTCTATGTTCCACTAGAGACTAGGACCATTTCTGTACTGCACTGTTATAGTGCTATTATTCCACTTTCAACATCCTATGGAATCCTGGGGTTTGTAGTTTAGGGAGGGGCATTTAGAATTCTCAGCCAGACTCTTTGACCTCAGTAAACTACAAACCCCAGAATTCATCAGGAAGTTGAAAGTGGAATAATAGCACTATAGCAGTGTAGTGCGGAAATGGCCTAGGACACCGAGCAATGGCATCAAACTATAGGAAAAGAGACTGCAGACAGGGAAGAATATTTCACATATCACCAGAACCTGAGGACATCCAGTAAAGCTGAGTGATTGTAGATTTGGGACATCCTATTTCACACAGTACTTACAGTGATCATTGGCTTCCACAACAGTGGGCTACTGCTTCCACTCCCAATTTGACCTGAACTTTAAAGGAAATATCGCAGTGCTAAATTCTGAACCCAAAATCAATTGTATACTTTGGATAGCTCCTATAATGTTTGGACTAAGATCTGGAGAAAATTTACCACCCCTTCACTAATGTGGTAACCTCTGGCCACCACTACACAGTACTTGTTCACACAGTCCATTATTAAACTCGGGAGTTCACTGCCACAGTTGTAGTGATCCTCACTAACTTGGACACTGAAAGGGTGATGGAATGAATTTATGATGAATAAGGCTACTTTCCCACCTTGTCACTACCTTTCCATGGTGGTGGGATTGGGTGTTCCTGTGAGGCAAGTGGCTATGCAGATAGTAGCTCTGCTACTGCTAGGGTCTCTCTTACAAATCAGGCAGGGTTTTGCTAAGGAGACAAATTAAATGTGCCAAACAGTTACTGGGAAACAACAGTAGTGGTGGATGACACTGGAGGAGGATCTCTCAGAGACAATGGAAACAGCACCATAGGTAACTCTAAGGGATCTGGAAGCCTTTTACCTTGAGAACCCCATGATGAGACAATTCAAGAAGGCACCAATGGTAAACCACTCCTGAAGCCTTTTGTCTTGAGAATCCCATTATGACACAACCCAAAATGAATACAGTTCTCCCTCCACATTCACAGGTTTGACCTTCGTGAACTTGATTGTTCATGAAGCACCTATTTGCCTCCTCCCTTCTCTCCCTCCCATTCCCCCGCCTTTTGCCTAGGTGTGTGTGTCTTCCTTCCACAGATGTGAGCAAAAGGCAAACAAATGGTAGGGGGCTGCCCTGCATGTGTTCCTTCTCCAATCATGATGGTTCCCCCTCCCATTTGCTCACCTATCACCTGGGTGTCTGAAAGGTATCACGGTCAGATGAAACACAAGTGAGCGGGGGAGGGGAGCACGATACGCGGCTGCTGCCTCCTCCCATTCACTTGCTATCACCCGAGTACCTGAAAGGCAGCCCACGTGAGCAAAATACAATTGAATGGCGGGGGGGGGGATGCTGGAAGGGAATGGGAGGGAGAGCACTCATTTGGGCAGAGGGGAGTTATTCATGTTTTTTTAAATGTTCACAAGAGTTCTGTGCCCCAAACCCTTGCAAAAGTCGAGGGGCCACTGTAAGAGATTGTGCCACAAGATGAGACTTTGAGTCAGAAGGCACTCATCCAGCTATTGGGAAAAGCAGAGGAAAAACAGGAACAGTGCTGTGTGTAATGACACAACTGGATCAAGCCCAATGTACATTCAGCTGATGATATGAGCCGAGATGAAAGAGACGTCCAATGCCACATGTACTTAGTAGGAACATGGAATGAGAGAGGCATGAATCAGGGAAATCTAGAAAGCACAAAACAAGCTGGAGAAGAGTTCTATGGATACCATGGACAGCCAAAAGAAACAAATGAAAGGACCTTGCAAGAAATGAAACCTGATTGCTCCCAAGAAGGGAAGATGACTAAACTGAAGCTGTTGTACTATGACATTTCCAAAGTACAACAGCTTCAGTTTAGTCATCTTCCCTTCTTGGGAGCAATCAGGCTTCATTTGTTCCTTTTTTTAAAAAAATATTTTTATTTTCTTTTTAATAATAAAAAAAAATTTAAAAAAAAGAAACTAGTGAATGGACCTTGCAAGAAATGAAGCCTGATTGCTCCCAAGAAGGGAAGATGACTAAACTGAAGCTGTTGTACTTTGGAAATGTCATAAGCTGATGTGACTCTTTGGGAAAGATGATAATGCTTGGTAACATAGAAGGCAGTAGGGAAAGAGGAAGACCACACTATAGGTGGATTGATTCAATCAAGGAAGCCACAGCCTTGATTTTGCAAGAGCCAAGGAGGGTGGCTGATGACCAGGGCTCATAGAATTCTCTCATTCACAGGGTTACCATATGTTGAAGTTGACTTGATGGCAAATAACAACAATAATGATGGTCATATATTGCCTATTTCATTGGACAGGGGATGCCTTTCAATAATAGCTCCCAGGAAACGTAGGCTGGAGGGCATTCTTGCACTTAGGTCTTCTATTGGAACATCCCACTGGCCACTGTGAGAACAGAATGCTAGGTAGGACTTTGGACTGATGAAACATGGCTCTCTCTCTGTGTGTGCATGGGTGCACATTCATGTGTGCATTTGTGAGGGACAGAGAGTATGAGAAGAACATTGTGTACACATATAGGCAAGAGAGAGGGACAAGCCTCCAAGCCACCATCTACCACTACAGCCGTCAAGTTCCAAAAGCTTATCCTATTTTGTCTTAAAAGGCCACTAGCATAAGTTGATTTCACCTGGAACCTTCCGTTCCTGATGTACCCTCCATATTCTGAAAGGAACCTCTCCACCCTCTCCCTATCTTTTATTATATACTGTGGTTGGGGGGGTTCCCTTCATAAGTGGAATGCAGAAGTAGTATTTCTGGTACACATTAATGATGTCATCATACTTCCTTAGGACCAAAGGATCCAGTTCAGTCCAGCTTATCATTCCAATTATCAAATGGACATCCAGGAAACTAACTCCTTTGTTCCATATTGGTTATACCTCCAATTAGAACTGTGAAAATTTGCTCTTGAAAAATGGATGAGGTTGAATTGCCAAATTAGACCTCAACTTTTGGAGCATTAACTTCTTTCTCCAAGGGAAAAGGTGAAATTTTAAGAGTGAGAAACCAGAAAGAAAGGGCTACCATCCTCCACAATCTGCTTTGCTTCAGACATGTTTTGCTATACATTTTCAAGAGGATGTAAGAATCTGGCTATTTGTCAAAGTGGCCTGCTGGTGTGTCAGGCATGCTTAACAAACTGTTTGTCAGACTAGTCCATTATTCTCTAAGCCGGCAGTTCTCAGCTGTAGGCACCAGATTGTTCTATTCAAAATATAAAGTTGTATCAATTTCATCAAACTATGCACCTTTCAATAGCCATTTGGGACTCACTCTGTCCAAAAGAAAAGCACATGGGATTTTTTGGTGCAAAACCCAGCATTTTTCTGAGCAGAAAACAAGTTTCCTGTGCAGAACTCAACCTTTCTGTGCAAGGAAAAGTTTTCTTCCCAGAAAATTGCATTCTCTGCACAGAACACTCCATTTTATTCAGAGAGAATGCCATTTTCTGTGTCCCTCTCCCCCTAAAAACATGAAATTTTCACCAAGAGTAAGTCTTGAACTCAAGAAAGTCTTGCCCAACTAGAATTCTCACCCTTACAGTTTCTTGACACTGAGAAACCTGTTTTGAATATTTTTTCTGACCCTATGGCTGTTTTACCAACTCCCAGAAGCCCCTAGCCAACATATGCAAAGGTCAGAGATTCTGGGAGTCGAAGTCCAACATTATCTGAAGGCACCTTGGTTAAGAAGCACTACTATAGTCTGCTTAATGGTGGGGATATCAAAACCTCCTTCACTGGGGACATGAGGAACTCAATATGTGAGCTTTCATATGAAAAGCAAGTGCTCTGCATCTGAACTATAACCTCATCCTGAAACATAAAACACATTCTAGTTCTTCTCTTGATTGACCCGTTCTTCAGAATCTACATCCTACCAAACACAGCTCTTTAGCTTCTAAATTCCACTTCCTGATTCTGAATTTTTTAGAGACCAGGCTACCCTACTAGACTGTAATCATGCAAAGTGGACCCAAGACAGAAACTACTAACCCAAGGTTGGAGTCTAGAAGGATCTGGAGAGGTACAGATATGGCATAATTCAGGGGAACAGGAACAGAGTTGGATCAAAGCAGGTGTATTATGGGTAGAATCTAGCAAGCTGTTGGAAGAGCTCTGAGTGTACTTTTTCTTTCTGCTCATGATACCAGTGCTAACTGGGTGGATACTATTTTACTAGTAAAAGCAGCAAAATTACTGTGGGCAACTTTAACCATGAAGATTTTATCTGTATGAAGATGAAAAGAGGGAGAAACATCTATTCACATCGTGACTGAAAAGATAGCTTCTGAGTGCCTCAGTATTGTCTCATCAGTTGTGGCAGAGGTCTTTAGACCAAGTAATAATGGGTAGGACGTTTGGGGGAAAGTCAGATGTATTATTTCCCCATTTGTTTGGAATAGGAAGATCAACAAATTACCTGCACAGGAGAACAATGGGGCTTTCTGTGCCCTTGCTCTGATAATCTGCAATGCCTCTGGTGGGGGCATTTCAAAAGCTTCCATCTCCTCCATTAGAGGTTATTGTGTCACTCTAATGCTTCTGAAATGTTCCCCCATTAAGTACAGCAGAACAGATGAGGTGAGCATATTATCTTATTATTTATAGAAGGTTCCATGCTCTGGAGGACTCTGTGGAGATACACATATATTTGCATTTAGGTGAGATTAATTAGGAAAGAAATGATGACTGGCTACAAACTGAGATGAAGGCTAAACACATCTGAGGTGGCAAACCAACCCCTTGCTTGAGTGTGAGTAAATTTCACTGAAACTAAAGGGACTTACTTCTGAGTAGACTTGTACAGTATCACACTGTAATTCTCCCTAAAAGACTAGTATCAAGCATGATGTACGTGGAATTCTGTATGAATTTGGCTTTCAATAATCATCACTAATTTGGACATACAGTGGGCCTTCTGGATCTGTGAGGTTTCAATTCCAGGAGCCTGCACAGATGTCAAAAAATGTGAATGATTGTGTCTTGTATTTTTAAATGGCGCCAATGCGCACCCAGATGCTTCGGCATGTCTGCATTCATGACACCACCATTTTATGTATAGGATGAGACAATTTGAGGTCAGTGGAAATTGCAGATCTGGAGGTCAAAGGTCCCGAAGGGCCACTGGATCATGAGAAGACATGAGTCATTAGAAGAAACAGCAATATTTGGTAGGGAGGAGGCAGTAGGAAAACATCTTTTCTGAGGAACTGAATAGCATTATAGCTGGATAGCCTCAATTAGGGAAGTCACGGCCCAGAGTCTGCAAGACCTGAGCAGGGCTTTGGATAACAGGGTGACGTGAAGGTCTCTCGTTAATAGGGTTTTCATAAACTAAAGTTGACTTGATGGCAGTTACCAACAACAAAAGTCATCACAAAGCAGGAAAACTATCACTAAAGCGTAGACTGTTTCTAGGGTTGAATGAATCTCTCTGTTCTAGTTTCCAGAATGTCCTCATTTTTTTTTTTTTTTTTCAAATACAAGTCCATTCTGATGTGGATTTCTGTGCAGGAGACTTATTTTCTTTGCACTAATGTTGTTTTCTACACTAAAATTGTTGGTTCTTTGTGCAGAAAATGTTGTCTTCTCTGCAGAAAATGCCATTTTCTTCACAAGAAGCTTGTTCAGCAAGAAAAAGGAATTTAATATATATTTAAAAAGGAATTTAATTTAATATCTTGCCAAAAACATATGAAAATGTGCACAGGGCCTATAGAGTTATTGTGATGTAATCCCTGCTGACAGACCCAGTCCCAGGGGAGTATAATGTTTAATATCCAAAATTATTAAGCCAGAGGTTCACTGGATGGAAATATAGACATCCAGGTCTAAAACTGGAACCTCACTAGCAACACGCTCTGTCATGTCTCCAAGGGGGAAACCTTGAAAGGCACATACACACACACAATGGACCATCAACAACAATGGCACCTTGAGGGGATTCTGTGTTCTCCTGATGAGATTAAGACTTGCAACAATGAGAAATACAAAGACGAGGTTCATTTGCATGATTCGGACATTGTCCTTTTCCAGCAAAGGGTCTTCCCCCAAGGCATGCTTTGCCCTATAATTGAGTCCTGTTTTGGGTCTCTCTTCAGAGAACTGCCATGCTTGATAGTGACCCGGCATTCTTCTAGTCGATAACTCCCCAATGCATTCTTCCTCCACTGAGCCACCTTCTCCTTGCTTCTTCCTGAGCTAAAGACTACAAGATCAGGTGCAGTGTAAACTACTGTCTTTCTTTCTGCTTTTCCCGATCTTTAGATCTTTCCAACTCATTAGTCTTTGTGAGCTTATGTGAGTGACTGCTCTGTTGTGTGCATATTTTGCCTATTCTGCTAAATAAACTACTGGTAATTAGACATTTGGCCCAGCTCTCGTGTGGTCTGACACTGTAGACATAGGGTCCAAAATCTTGCTCTGCTGCTCTGCCCTCTGCTTTGCTAAGCAGTGCTCTGCTAATTTTCCCAGTCTTTGTGTTTTTGCAGCAAATCTGGGTGTCCCCCCAAGGGACCCACAGAAATCATGGTAATAGTGAGAAGTTGGAGTTAATGAAGGCTTTATTGAGATGGTGCAGACATAGTGCTACATATCATAAATATGACCCCAAAAAACATTCTAAGCAAGTCATGCTGTTGACAGTATAAAGGACAAATTGTGGGTCTTAAACACATCTTTTGGACTTATCAATTTTGATGATTAAAAAAAAACCCTGTGAACCTGAAAAGACTGTGGTACATTTGATGATCCTCAGTCACAGACATCCGGAGATCTGTTTAATTATACTGGAACAGAATTAAAAACATATAAAGAAATATGTCAGGAAATTCTGAGTAACATGTTATTATTATGCCCCTTTTTTCTGCTGAAATTATAGGGTTTACCCTTTTATGTTTTCCTTTTCCTTTTTATTTATGAAAATAAAAGCAATTGTTAAATACAATAAAAAAACAGCACCACGAAGCAGCAAAACTATCACATGAAAACAAGAGATGTCAGGGAACATTGTGGAATAATGTGTTGAGCTGTGTCGAGTCGAATCAGTGTGTCATTTATTGCCGAGTCAAGTCCAAGTTGAGTCATTGAAATAGCTTAAATCTGACTTGAGTCCGAGTCAGTCTACTTGAGTCTACATCACTGCCTCATGGGGTTGTGAGGTTCATAGAATCCTAGAATGTAGAGTTGAAAGAGACCACACAGGCCATCCAGTCCAACCCCCTGTCATGCAGGAACCCTCATCAGAGCATTCCCAACAGATGGCCATCCAGCCTTTGCTTAAAAACCTCCAAGGAAGGAGACTCCACCACACTCCACTGAGGCAGCATATTCCACTGCCAGACGGCCCTGATTGTCAAGAAGTTCTTCCTGAGGTTCAGGTGGAATCTCCTTTCCTGCAGCTTGAATCCATTGCTCCTTGTCCTGGTCTCTGGAGCAGCAGAAAACAAGCCCTCTCCCTCCTCCACATGGCGTCTCTTCAAATATTTAAACATGGCTATCATGTCCCCTCTCAACCTTCTCTTCTGCAGACTAAACATACACAGCTCTCTAAGTCTATCCTCAAAGGATTTCATGGCTTCCAGGCCCCTCACCATTTTGGTCGCCCTCCTCTGGACTTGCTCCAGCTTGACCGTGTCCTTCTTGAATTGGGGTGCCCAGAACTGGACACAGTATTCAAGATGAGGTCTAACCAAAGCAGAGTAGAGTGGTACCAGTACCTCCCTCGATCTAGACACCATACTCCTATTGATGCAGCCGAGAATTGCATTGGCTTTCTTGGCTGCCGCATCACACTGCTGACTCATGTTCAGCTTGTGGTCTATGAAGACTCCTAGATCCCTTTCACACGTACTGCTATCCAGCTACGTGTCCCCCATCCTGTATTTCTGTATTCCATTTTTTCTACCTAAGTGTAGGACCTTACATTTCTCTCTGTTGAATTTCATTTTGTTCGCCCTGGCCCAGCTCTCCAATCTATCCAGGTCATTTTGAATTTTGATCCTGTCCTCTGGCATATTAGCAACCCCTCCCAATTTGGTGTCATCTGCAAATTGGATGAGCATGCCCTCTATTCCTTCATCCAAGTCGTTGATAAAGTGGAGAAAAGAGAGAACCATATAAGACACCTTGAACTCATTGAAAGAAAGGCAGAATATACATGTGATGAATGAATGAACAAAATGAGGACATTTACCTCCATTCAAAGCGGTTCAGTTCAAATGATTCAAACAAACTGTTGCATATAGAAATAAAAATAATCATATGGAGCAAAAGGAAGAAGTTGCTGTTGGTATATTGTTTCATGTTTGTTGGCAAGGGCACAGAGAGTTCAAACAAAATCCCAATTTCAGCAGAATCTACATCAGAGCTCAAAGAGAACCTTATTGTATTTAATAACTTATATAAATAATAAATAATAATTTATCTTATTGTATTTAATAACGGTAGCCAGAATTATAATCGCAAAAAATTGGAAAAAGAAAGAAAGTTTAAACATTGAACACTGGATGTTAAAAATATTAGAAGCAAAAGAAAGTGACCGACTGACTTTAAGTATAAAAGAGAAATCGGATGGAATTATGAAAGAACGGCACCCAGTTACAAAGTTCCTCCGAGATATGTGGGGAAATATACTCATGGAAGAAATATAAAGATTTATAAAAATTTATATAGACTGCAAGTGCAAAGAAAGACTAAATTGTTTAAATTTAAATAAATACAAGTGTATATTACATTACAGATATCATAAACGTATAATATACAGCAGGTACCATGAAGATATAAACTATGAGGTATACACTATGTATCATAAGTGAGAGAAAGCACAGGTGCAGGTAAGAATAAACAATAATAATAAGGTATAATGGAATAATGATATAATGGAATAATTGTCAACAACGGCTAATGGTAAAACAATTTCAATGGATTAACATAAAACATAAAATGGATGAGGAGGAACAATAACAAAGACATCAGAGTAGGAAAAATAAATAAAGGGGGGAGACGTGTAAATAAAAGAAACATGAATATATGAAACTGGCCAGTCCGTTATGTGAGCCCTATCTAGAGGGAGTTATTATTTAAATTTTGTACTTTTTGTTCTGTTATGCTCTGTTCGTTTTTTATTATTATTATTATTATTATTATTATTATTATTATTTCTAAAATGTTTGAATATACATTTGTATATATATACACAAAGTTTGAAAAATGAATTCTGAAAGAAATGTAAAATGTGGCAGATAAGTTAATGCAATAAGTAATTGTAATGTAAGATGATGTTTAGAATAGTGATGCTGCATTTTTACTTTACAAATATATAAATATAAATATAAATATAAATATAAATATAAATAACTGAATATAATTTAATACCAATAAATAATAATGTAAAAAAAAAGAACTCAAAGAGAACCAAAAACAAAAGAAAAAGTACAGTGCATGCACTGAATGGGCTGTTTCTATAAATTTGCTGCCATCTTACAAGATAAAATTAATTGTTTTTATCTCAGTTTCTCTTCCAGTGTTCCTTCTATTCAGTTCCTCAGAAAAGATGTTTGCCTAAATAGAAATGGCTGTCTCTCTACTACTCCCTGGACATTAGGGATTACGTGAAACAATGTTTGCTGAATAATTTAAAAATGCTTCTATTGTGTAAAGCTCTTGTAGAATAAAATTACCTTCCCCTCTCCTTTTTTAAAAAAAAGAAAATAGGCCTATTCTTGATTTCCCTCTGGGGCCTCTGCATGCACTTATTTCTTAGGAGTTGCAGATCATAATTTTGGCAGTGGTAGAAGAAAATACCACTAATCTAGCGCTGCGCTTCATAGAGGAACAGCCGTTATGAGCTGTCATGCTTTTATATGGGGGTTTTTAACCAATGACCTGTCCATAGTAGGTTTATTGGCTGGTTGTCAGGACACTAATAAACTGGAATAGCATCTGGCAGCTTCTAGGAAGAATTTGACTGGTAGGAACCTATTAGGGCCAGACAGTATGCTCTCCCACTGTTGTAATTTTCAATCCAGTCCTTCATTGCTTCTAGAATAAAAGGAAGACCCTTAGCAACCACACACCTCTATCAACCTAGTTTACTCTCATGCCAGATTTTATTTATGTTAGCAAAAGGCTTCAACGCAGACCTGCTTTTGGCCATGGGAAAAGTGAATTGCACACTGAGTGGATTTAAATCCTGTGTGCCCCACTATCCAAACCTAAGAAAGTTGACTTTTTGGACTTCAACTCCCAGTATGGCTATTTATGAACATCTGAGAGGTCCCCTGGGCATGTGGGTGGCATCCACCTGTTTCTTGCTAGCCTTGTGTTGACAATTATCCTACTTGCATTCACCACTTTTTGTCACTTTTATGAGGAATGTTGGAGAAGGAGAAGAATAGGCAAAATAAATACAGGATCTTGCTCAAAGAAATGTACAATCTTGAGGCAATGGAAGAAGAGGACGGAAGCAAACATCATTGTTGTTGTTGCTGTTGTGTACTTTCAAATTCTTTCTAACATATGGTGACCCTAGGGCAAAGTTATCACAGAGTTCGTTGGGGCTGAAAATGTGTGATGCATCCAAGGTCACCTAGTGGGCTTCTATCACTGAGCAAGGAATCTACTCCGGTCTCCAAGGTCATAAGCCATTTCCACACTATGTCACTATAATGCTATAGCAGCAGGTTGCTACCAGTCCAGAAGCCATGCTTCCTCATGATGTCATCATGATCCAGCTGCTATCTCATCCCCAAGCATTGCCAAATCACCATATTCTATTTCCATAAAAAATCCGTTAGCCTCTTATGCGCTATCCCATCAATCCCATCAGCCATCAAAGTGCAGCACTGTTATAGTGCTTGATAGTGCTTCCTGTTATGGAGGAGCCCTGGTGGTGCAGTGGTTAAATGCTGGTACTGCAAAGACAAGATTGTAAGTTGGATCTTGCCAGGATCCAGGTTGACTCAGCCTTCCATCCTTCCACAGGTTAATAAAAGGAGTACCCAGCTTGTTGGGGGCAATTAGCTAACACATTGTAAACCACTTAGAAAGCACTTAGCTGATAAGCGGTATAGAAATATACATGCCATTGCTATTGTTATTATGGCGAATCCAGCAGTGGGCAGGCTGTGGGAGTATCCAGCTCATCCCTCCCTCAATGACTCTCATAGCATAGTAACTGTCATGGGCTTCCAGGACCTAGATTCAGACTCAGAGTCATAGAATCATAGAATCATAGAAATGTAGAGTTGGGAGAGACCCCAGGGGCCATCCAGTCCAATCCCCTTCCATGCAGAAACACCCTCAAAGCACTCCCGACAGATGGCCATCCAGCCTCTGCTTAACAACCTCCAAGGAAGGAGACTCCACTACCCTCCAAGGCAGCACATTCCACTGTCGGACAGCCCTGACTGTCAGGAAGTTCTTCCTGAGGTTCAGGTGGAAACCTGCTCTGAGCCCAGACATAGGGACTGCTGCAACAGAACCTGCAGAGCAGATGGTACCACCACCTGCCCCAGGGACAGAAGTGTCAGCCCCAGAAGGGAGCCCTGCTCACTCTGACACAGAGAATGATCTAGCCATACCTACCTTTGCCCAGTGTAGACACCAAAAGGGTCTCCTGAGTTGTTCCCAGTTAATTTATGCCAAGCACTAATAAATCAGGCACCAGCTGCGCTGATCCTGGAGCCTATAAGAACTGAGCCTTTCCCCTCTAACCTTTGTCAGCAATCAACTGACTATTTCTTCTGTTTGCTTCCCTTGCCTGTGTTTCTGCCTTGGACTTGTGTTTGTTTTTGCCAGCCTCTGATTTATGGACATTGTTGGGACCCTTATTGCTTCTTATTTGCAAAGCTGTTTCCTTTCTTCAGTAAACTGACCACTTAAGTTACTGCTGAGTTTCTGACATGTGTCTTTTAACATCTTCTCCTGACTACCAGCCCAGACCAAGCTTAGACAGAAACTTTCTATCATCTCTCTCTGTTTGTTTTACATGTCTCCTTTGATTCAAAACTTTTTTTTAAAAAAAAAACACATTTTTAAACAGTGTAAGGCAAAAGTGCAATAGTGTACTGGCATGTCATGCTGTTACAACATTGTGGTGTTAGTACAGCTTCCAAAAATAACCCCAAAACACCACGAATCAGGGTAAAGGCGGGGCACGGGAGTGGCCAAAGATGTTGTAATGCAGAAGGAACACTGGTGGCAATACCACTATCCATCTGCTTAAGGGGAAAGGGTGCAGAAAAGACCATCATTAATCCAATGGCATCACACATATAGCGATGCCACCATTATAACGGTATAATGTGCTAATGGCCTCTAGCGTGAAAATGACCATAGTCTAATGGTTAAACCACCACACCATGTGTCTCTCTAACCCTCTAACATATCACAGAAGCAATCTGGGATACCTGTGGCTAAGCAACCTCAGAGTGTAGTGGAGATGTCAATAGCTGTTAATGAAGAAGCACACAAGCTAGGACAGGCTGAAGCAGTTTGTTTTTGTCTGGGTTGACTGGGAAGGGGAAGATTTTGCCCTCTACTCTCTCCCTCCTGTGAAGTTATTTGAGTACAAGCTACTTTTGCACTTTGGACTCTGTTTACAGCGACTGAAGTAAGCTGAGAACAAAGAAACGGAAGTGGGAAGAGGAGAGAGAAATGGGAACATTTTAAAAGCAGCTGGACAAGAGAGGATTAATCAGGACTGTCGCCGCCAAACTGAGACAGTTTGAGAGTATAAGATAGTATTGTGAGGTTGAGGATTGGTTGCATGTGTTGCATCAATGGAGAACTAAGTAGTTAAACCAATGATATGGGAGCAACTCAGTTCCAGCCCCCTGACTAAGTATTCTTACATCTAAGAGCAAAGAAAGTCACAATGGGTTGAGTCAGCCCAAACTGTTCTCTGCTGACATCTTGCCGATGTAATAAGGTGACCTTCAGAGCTGCCAGAAGAAAATGTCACATTGCACATAAGGTAACAAGATGACACCGGCAGCAATTAGCTTGATAGCACAGCAAACTGAGTTTGTTGGTGATGACTTCAGATCACTTAAGGAGGTCAACAGTCAGATTGGCTATGGAAAGAGAAGATCGGGCCAAGTCGAGTTACATGTGTAGATGAAACGACTGAGCTGCGAAGCCAGAGGAACCTATTTAAACTCTTACTGTTTTTATAAGAACTGGCAGCCTCTGTGAGAAGAGGCACCCCTTTGCTCAGGCTCTGGGCCAGCAGTCATCATAAATTCACTTGATGGCCATTAGCACTTTACTCACTCACCATCAGCCCCTGCTCCATTAACAAGGTGCTGGTGCTGGTGGTCATAGCAACCAATCAGTCCTCCTCCCCTTCCCCCTTCTTCTTCTTCCAGCATTATTCCATATACAAAAGGTCTAAACACCCTGAAGGCACCAGATGGAAGTGAAGCAGAGTCAGTTAGTACTTGAATGGGAGATTGCAAGAAATACCAAGTACTGTATTTCAAAGTAAGGGAATGGCAAACTATCTCTGAATATTCCTTGCCTAAGAAAATCCAATAAAATTCATGAGGTCATCATAAATTGGTAGGCAACTTGAAGGCACACAACACACACACATTCCACATACAGAAGAGGTCAGCAAATCTCCACACCCTCAAGATGCATGAGATGTACTATTGGCTACTTTTTACTCCCACATGTGGCCTTTTTTCAGAAAAGGAAGTGACTGGACATTCATGTCCTGTTTTGAAAAAATGCTGTAGGGGATTAGAAAGGTGAGGAAGCCTTCAAATGCTCACAACTGTGGTGAAATTGCAAACACCACCCCATGGAGGCTATTGGTGCTTTGGAAGCAAAGAAAAATCAGTCCCTTATTTTTCAGAAGTGAAGGAGTAAAATGAGAGTATGGCCCTCCAGTGTTCCATAGAAGTCAGTGCAGCCCCCATACTCCTGGTATACAGTATGCTCAAAATCAGAACCAGAATCGCATAATGCTTCAGTCCATATTAAAAAGGCATAACAATTTTGCAACAACTATGGCAGTTAAGCACAAACTCCGGGGTGTTCTGCAAGCTGGTAAGTTTTCAAACATAGCTCAACTGGCAAACTATCTGTTTGCTATCTGAGGATCAGCCTAGCTTTGCACAAAAAGATACATCAACAAAAGGCTAGCCATCAAATGAAGAACTGACCACCACAATCATGAACACAATGAAGGCATGGAAAAAATGCACTTTGTATGGGTAGAAAGACTGCTACTCATATGGATGAAATCATAGATCTTCAAGATATATAGGATATCAGTCTTGTGAGGTTGATTAGACTGAAAGTAGTGACCAGCTCATCTAATAAGTTACATGGGTGAGCAGAGTTTTGAATGTGGGTTGTCCAGTCCAAGTACAACACTCTGATTCAGGAGTGGTGATCATGTGGCCCCGATGGCAACTCAAAGTATTCCTCATCACGGCTTATGCTGACAAGGACTACTTGGAGCGGCAGTCCAGCAATATCTGGAGGGCTGCATGATTCTCAAGCCTGCTCCAGCCATTATACAACAGTAACCTTAATGTTTATCTGTTTTGCATGGACTCTGGGACATTTGCATGGACTGTAAGGGACATAAGCCATTTCTGCACTACACTGTTATAGTGCTATTACTCCACTTTCAACATCCAATGGAATTCTGGGTTTTGCAGTTTAGGGAAGGGCCTCTAGAATTCTCATCCAGAAAGCTCTTTGGCCTCAGTAAATTACAACCCCCAAAATTCCACAGGATGTTGAAAGTGGAATAATAGCATTATAACAGTGTAGGGTGGAAATGACCTCAAATTAGTAGCATCAATTGGCTGTCTGACTTTCAGATTTTTCTAGCCATTTCAGTGAGATGCATGACTTACTTAAATTCATCACTATCCTCCTTTGATTTCAGGCCTTGCAAGATCAGTGTTTGCTGTATATGAAAAAGAAATTGAAAGAGGCATAGCTTACTTAGGTCCAGAAATACGAGGCTAGTGAAATTTCCATGGCAGAGACCTGTAGCAATAGTGTAGAGACTTCCATGTCAATTGAGTGATGACTCTCCTCCAAGTTCTAACATGAAGTTTAAAGTAGCTATCCCAGAGGTTGAACTGTATCCTCCAAATATCAATGGTTTCACCACCACACTGACATGAGAACTACCAGCCACCAGTTGTCTGTAATCTCTAAAGTTTCTATAACCCTATTCAGGCTTCTGACATCCTATTAAAGGATTCTATTATATGGCTCACAAAACACATGAGGAGAAGAACACGTTAGTGAACTGGCCCTCTGCCACCAGGCAGATGGATTTTACAGTCCCTGTTAGCATCATGGTCAAGCATTGACAGCTGTCCAATGGCATAAAAGGGTTCATTTGTTTTGTTGAACTTGTTGGATACTGCATTTGCTTTGCAGTTTGAGGCCAGGGAAAGACATGGAAGCTGAGCATGAACATGGGAGCTAACATTTTTCTGTTGCTAGCCAGTTTGTACAGTTCTCCTAGTTATTAGAGGAGAGATAGGTCATGCTTGCACACTGTGATTTGCTTTGTTTGCTTCTCCACTGTATATCCCTTGAGAGTCCATCTTCCATTTGTCTCACCCTGAGTGGGACTGCATCTTGATCCAGTTGCCCTGTTATGTCCAGCTACAGGGATTTGATTTGACTGTTGACCAAAGGGATAAGACCAGGTAGAATTTGTGTGTAGATTCAGTTCTACCATTGAATATGAGTAGTCCTGGACCTCACTGGAATGCTTCTCTTCTGTGTACCATCTGCAGCATCACTTACTAACAATAAAGCTTATGCTATAGCAATTATGTGTGACAGTATATGGCACTTGTAGAACCCTTGGAAAGTCCTGGGACTTTACCCAGTTTCAGTTCAAGAGCAGTGGCTATATCTCTTTGGTTAGAGCTTTGTTTTCATGAAAAGTGAGGACTTTGAAGTGGACAGCCTCTTGGAAGTAGTAAGGCTCTCTACGAGAGCAAGACGCCTGGAAAACCAGGATTGAGAATTGTATGGAGAGGTTCTATAAGTAATGGAACTTTTTTACAGACTTTTTGCTATTCAACTGTGCAAAGTGACAAGGGTGGGTCAAGTTAGTATGTCCCTCTTCTACATGGGTTTCATCAACCTTATAATAGATCTCTTAATGGTTTATTTTTTTAGGGGAGGACAGATCAACTGATTTCCAACCCAGATCAGTTTTGCATGCGTGCATTCATATGTCTGTTCTGTCCTGTTTCCATAGTAGTCTGCAATGTAAATGTGTGATTCTTTCAAAACATACATTTCGACATCTATTTCTAAGTGTACTTTGGAACTTTTAGAAAATCGAATAATTTAGTGCTAAATTATGCATTTTATTATGCTTTTTTGGTGATCTTTCTTTCCAGCCCAGAACTGAAATGGAAAATTCAGAGAAGTCAGAAACCCAAAAGCCAATTGTGTTATCTGATCCACACTTTTGCCTGGGAAAAGCAGGTGAGATTCCTTTGCTTCAGAATGGAAACCAAATAGGAATCTCAAACATCCACAGCTTTTCTTGTGCCATTGCTGTAAGATGTTTCTACCCAGGGACTGGTTCTATAAAGTGCCATACTTTCACAGCTGTTAATAAGATTAGGCCATTTCCTTTCTTAACACAAGAAAACCATTTATATGTTGGCTTAAATGAAAAATGTGACAAACCCTAGCATTCCCCAAAGGCAATATTTAATCTTGATTATCTGCACATATGTTATATAGTTGCAATGATACTGCTTTGGTTTCTTACGCTGTGTACAAGAGGCAAAGAAACAACACACTAGCCAATGTTTTATCCAACCCATTAATATTATTTTCCCCTGCAGCAGAATATGATGTGCATCACAGATTGTTCCTTCATTTAGGATCCAAAAGTGTGTGCTTCCCATTTTTCATCAGCAAAGCCAAGCCAGGGCTTTAACTTCTCCCATCAATTACATTTTGTCTCATTGGCAACACTATAAATTGGCTAGGGGGATTGTCTCCTTTAGTTTTGCTATTTATCTTTGATATTATCTGCAAATATTTCTTTTCTGCTTCCCCAAAGGCAATTTCCATGTCTGATGACTCCACTTCTGACTCTAGTCCAGATTTTGTAGGAGCTATTCAAAGTGCTGAACCTATTTTACTGATAGGACCTTTTCAGCTATCCTATCTTGGACAACTCCTTTTCAGTTCAGACCCAAACCTGCTGTGGAAACACTATACCACACTGATATTGGACCCACCAGTTACCAAGGGTACTGTGGAAAGAAGCATGCCTCAAATCTTTGTGTAAATCAAGGTAGTGGCAGCTGGTGGTTTCCTTGTTTGTGGGCTGTTGAATCTACTCTGGGGCCATTTCCACACTATTATTCCACTTTCAACATCCTGTGGAATTCTGGGGTTTGTAGTTTACTGAGGCCAATGAGCAATCCGGCTGAGAATTCTAAAGGCCCCTCTCTAAACTACAAACCCCAGGATTCCGTAGGATGTTGAAGTGGAATAATAACACTATAACAGTGTAGTGCAGAAATGGCCTGGATTTTAGTTTAGACTCTGAATTTCAGTTTGAGCTGTCTGGCTGCTGATGCTGCTTTGTGAATAGGGGCCAGCAGGTTGATTAACTCCTTTGAATTTCAAACTAAACCTCCAAGTGGATTCAGTGTCCCACTGACATGGGAAGTATCCACAGATCTTCCAATCAAGGGATGTAATACCTCATTACAAGATCTTACATAGTGCAAGACTGTGGTAGAGTCTCATCTTTCTTTATAGCTAATTGATACATAGCCATGGGCAATGGCTGCTGAATTAAGCCACTAACATCTGATAAAAGTACTGTGTGGGATTGGGGAAGCTTCTCTGATAGAATGAATGTTGGAACTTTCTACATAGTTATGAGCCTAATCTGGATAAGTTCTGGGTCTACAATTCCCAGAAGCCTCCATCCAACATAGCCATTGCTATGTAATTTACCTCTCCTCTTAAATTTAAGAGAATGAAATCTCTGGTGCTGTTTCGGATTCCTCCTCACCCCCATGTCAGGCTGCTGCATACACCGATACTGTTCATCTAGTTTCCCTTTACAAATGACCTGCATACATCTCCCAAACTTATCTTCCTGTCAAAGTGTATTAAAATTCAAAGTAGCTAGCACCTGCTGGTTAATTTCCATGAACAGTGCAGTAACTTGACATTTGTTTTACCTTGTATGCGACAGAGACTTAAGGCTGCAAACCTACATCATCATGCATAAATTCCATTTGAAATCAATCTTGTATAACCCCCAGAAAGTAGGGATAGCTGCAAGGTCACATTTCCTGGATTTCAGAGCCTGAATACAAGTTATGCTGCTGCTATCAATTCCTTTAACTTGGCATCCCATTCTCCACTGTAAAGAGACCTTTCGTAGAGTGTGTTTGACTCTCCTTCTTTCCCTGGAAATCCCTTCCCACTTTTTTTCCCCCCTCAAAGTTTACATGCACTTTATAAGAACAGGCCCAGAACCCCATGGAACAGGAACAGGAAATGTAATTGGAAGAGACATTTTAAGTCAAAAGTCATTCATTGGGAGACCAATTATCCCCCACTCATTATTGTGCTGTTGTAATAATTTTGGGAACCACGAATATGAAAGACTAAACATATATATGGAATTATGTGATAACGTGAGCTAGAATCTCTTGATCACTTACACGTACGTTCTCTTAACAGAAACAGTTGGATATTTTTGTGCCTGATATGATACATTCTCATTCAGCTGAAGGTTATGGAAGTATGCAATGCCATTCAGCATGAGTGGATACATGTGTGCATGGATGCACATGCACCGTTATTTCTGCATTTAGTTGCCCATTTGCTGTCTTGGCTGAGTCATGCAACACCACCATTCAACACAAGGACTGTGTAGCACAATTCCTGTGTGTCTCTCCATGCAGAGACTTACAGTACCTAACCTCTTAGTTGGCCTTTTTTCTCTGGTGCTGGTTATACTGCCCCATCCATATATTTTTTTCTTTCATGTCTAGAAGTGTGGTGACCAGGAGTGAGGCATATTATGCATCACCAGAAAAAATAAATGCTAACCCTCCAAAAGTAAAGAAGAACACATCAATTTGCCATAAAATGTGCACATGTTAATCCATTTTTTTTTCACATGCACATTTTGAGAAAAAAAAATACTGGTTGGAATTCAGCATGGGACTAAGTCGACTTGCATGTACAGGAAAGAGAACTGAGTAGTTTTGCAACGTCTGTATTCACCTGGAGCTGTCATGACATTACAATATATGGGCATCCATGGAGCAATGGTAACCAATGGAGTTACAGATGCACAATGTTCCCACTATTCAACGGGCACAGGAAGTGACAGAGTGCCCAATGTGCATCAGAAGTGCCCAGTACACACCACAAGTTCCCAATGAGTATGAAAAGTGTCTGAAGTGCAATGCACTTTGGAGCACTCTTGTTGGTGCCTGGATGTGCACCTATGCAATTCACTAATAGGGGTTTGTTGCACTTGTATAATGTAGCTACCCATTCATAAAGCTACAAAATATAGACCATGATATAGAGTCTCGGCCACTATAATTTAAGAAATATCCTGCATCTCACTGTAACAAGGAAGACTGTGATCAGGTGACCTATGTGCCTGTTCAACATGCTGTCCTTGTGCTAAGTTTTGATGAACAACTTCAAGGTCCCTGTTCAAGCTTTTTATAGTTATTAACCATTAGATTGGACTTGGATTCGGCTGCCCTTCAAACAGAGGACATTGTGTAATGAAAAGGTATCCTCTGATAGCCCTTCAAATTAAGGACTGCCCTCCATAAAGTAGGACAAGAGGTGAGCTCCTACACTAAGAAGATGAGGTGTAAATTTAGACTTATCAGGTTACATGACAATTGTGCATTACTGAAATGCAATACCGCTCAACTGAACATGCAAACAAATGCGAAGTGCCCAATTGCAACAACCAGTGTGCATCTGCCTCTGTAAACTGCAGTGCACAACACCCATCTCCATGTGCCATGCACAACGGCCCCATAAGTATAATGACAGCGCATACACAATCCTGCTATCACAACCTTCAGTGAAAGATAGACTTCTGCATTAAACAGAATGTCCAGCTTCTTCTGTAGTAGAATCTATGCACATGTAATGCACTAACAGGATGTCCGCAAAAGTGTGTATGCTTAAATAAACTGGTGGTCATTGTGGAGGGTGTTAGGTTCCCCCTTTCCTTGGGAATGTTATGGGAAGCTCCAAAACCTTAAGGTCCCCCCACTCACACACATAAGGAAAACTCAAAGAAAGTCAAACAAAGTTCACCTATCTCTAGTCACCAAGAATTTATCAGCTGGTATAAGACCACACAACATCAGTGTCTTTTAGCAAGGGTACAGCCACTTGTTTTAGGCAGCATAATCATGGCACACTGCTGAATTTTAAGGTGATTTGGAGCCCTTTTACTCTGAAATGCAACTTGAAAATACAAAACAATTAACACTGGGGATGAAAGGAATATTCATTGCTGTGCATTTCCCAACGAAGCAAAGGACTGAGAAATTCCATCAAGAGAAACAGATCATCAATGAGAGCTCTTCGAGGTACTGTTGATGATGACTCAGAAAATATAGCTCTTATTAAATGCAGTAGCAAGATTGTTGCATGGAATATCATATAGACAACATGTAACACTAATAGACAACATGTAACCCTAATCTTAACAGAGCAACACTGGCTGACAATTTGCTTCTGTTCTGAATTGGTTTGAATTGTTGGTAATGACATCAAAATCTCTAAACCGCTTTGGACCACAATACTTGAAAGCACATGTCTCCCTATATACACCTGCCTAAGAATTGAGATCTGCTTTGGAGCCCTCCCCTGTGTCCCATTAATAGGAACAATACATTGCATAAAGAAATGAGAGAGGGCTCTTTGTGCTGTGGCACTCTGTTTATGAAATGCGCTCTCCTTAGACACCCAGTCGTCTCCAACATTGCTTTCTTTTAGATGCAAAATTAAAGCATGACTTTTTATTAAAGCCTTTGGGGTACAATCTCTCTCTCTTTTATATACAGGAAGCATGATGTAGTGCTTTGAACATTACATTATGACCTTGGAAACCAGAGTTTGATTCCCTGCTTAGCTATGGAAACCCACTGAGTGAGCTTGGTGTGCCATACACTCTGAGCCCCAGAAAACCCCATGATGAGGATCTTGCAGGGAGGTTTGTAGAGGCTGCTCTGCAAAACATAACCAGCCTTCCTGGGTTTGCATGAATACAGTTGCCAGGTTGAAAACTGGAGAGGGCTCGTGTACCTTTAATGGTCGCTCAGAAGAGGGCATTTCAGCAGGTGTTTTTGACACTTGGTTTCAGGGCAAGCAACACCTACTGACTTCTTCTATGCAGTCATTAAAGGCACAGAAGCCCTCTCCAATTTTGAATTTGGCAACCCTATTCACCACCTTCTATGCTCTTGTTTCCTTACCCTACACACTCATCCTGTGGGCTGTGCTTTTTCATATGGCTGGACAAGTCAAGCCGACATGAGACATGGTCAGGCCATAAATTCAAAGGGGATTAGTCAGAAAACCCCAGCATAAAAAGGGTTCAAACTAATCTCTTTATCAATCTCAGATCTTTGCATTTCCAAATGGGTCTGGATAATGCAATCACAGACCATCCCTTTTGATCCCACCCCACGGAGACCTTTCCTACACCCCTCACTGTCCCATACTTCAAAAGATTATCATGATTCCCATAAATTTTGTCACTCTGATGTTAAAGCAATCACTTATTCTGAAACCCTTTATCAGTCCCATGAAAAAGTTTTAAGGCTTTCCTAGAAGCACCTCTTCAGGATAGGAAAAAGGGTATGTAAACTCTAACTTTGGCCACAGCAACTTGTAGCATTTTGGATGTAATATGGAGCACCCAGACTGCTGCTTGTCCTTGCTACCCTCAGATGCAATCTGAGCCTTTCCGCTTCATCTTTCTTCTCCAGGATT
This sequence comes from Ctenosaura bakeri, assembly GCA_948474755.1. Taxonomy (NCBI): domain Eukaryota; kingdom Metazoa; phylum Chordata; class Lepidosauria; order Squamata; family Iguanidae; genus Ctenosaura; species Ctenosaura bakeri. The sequence continues at coordinate 16,520 of CAOLHI010003762.1, read as the reverse complement.
GGTCACTATGACTTCTTCCGCTAATTCCTCTCTCTATCCAACTTTTCATGCCTTACTTTCTGACATCCTTATATGGTTCTTAGAGTGTGTAATTTCTTGTGCGTTTGTGGATTCCCAATGCTTCATTTACCTGTAACTGGAGTCCTCTCTGCAGTTAGTACTAGTATACATAAGTGAAAAGATCCTGCTGTTACTCTCCTCTCACAGGCCTTCTTTAAGTCATAATTTGCCCAAATTCTAATGAGATGGTACCATTGAGGGTGGACCCCAACATCCACCATCTTTTAGGGTAACACTCTGCCACCAGAGACAACTGCTTCACCAGGACCCATGATAGCACTCATCTAGGTTACTGCATTTATTCTTCTTTTGTTTATTCTATGATCATCTTCCTAGATTTCCTAGCTGAGTACAATGTCTTAATTCAATGCCAATAAAACATGATTTACAAATTCTCTGAAGAGCTAAATTATGATCACAATGCACACAATTAAGGGGGAAAGTCATAAAATTTCTCTAATGCAGTCTTAATTTGCATGCCTGATATATTTAGCATGATGTTTCCTGGCATGGGTTCCTTCTAACATTAGAAATAGATCTGGATTCCTTTTAAGTTATGGAGATGAATAGGGGATGGTTCCCATTACTCACTTCAGTTCACATTGCTCAATTCTCCCGTGCATTTATATCTATACTAGCACATTACCAGATCTGGGCTAAGAGCCACAGTGTTCATCCTTCCACACATTGAGTGTGGGAGAATGATTCCATTAACAACATATAAATCATGGAGGGAAAACAATAATGATTGTTTTGGGAGCATTGGATGACATTTTCAAATTTCTTTTGCCATGCTATCCCAAGATACAGTTTCATCAGATATGATCACATCCATCCACAGCCAGGTAGTCAGATAACTTGACCTCTGAGATCGCCATGCCCAGGGTATAGATTCTCTAGGACATGCTTTGACAATTCCCTGGGATTCCCACTTTCCAGAGGCATTCGCAAAAGCTGCCATTATGATGAACATGATGGTCTGAGGCCATTTCCGAACAAGGCAAGGGAATTGCTCCGTGCCGGTACTTACCAGATCTTTCTGGGCATGGACCAACACAGACTGTCCCTTAAGCCCTTCCACAGGACTCCTCGTCTTGTCCACAGTGAATCGGAGCAGTGCAAGGTCTTAGATCCGCACTGCTCCGGCTTCCAAAATGGCAGTTTCCAGTTGTTCAAGGGTCCCGACCAACTGCTGAAGCTTGCCACGCCTAAAACTTACCCTCCGCAGATCACAGGCTCACATTGGTGCAAGCCTGAAAATCTGCACAAGTGAGCAGGAATGCAATTGCGCGCTCTGAAAAATTAAAGAATGGTTTTCTACCGTTCTTTAACAAGCGCGCTGGAGGACCAGTTGGGGGCATTTCGGAGTGGACTGAGGTGCAGATCTGAGGTAAGTAGTCTGGACCTAGTCCGCTTCAAGGTGCAGAGGACCTCCGTGAGAGGATACACTGCACCGTTTTAATTCCCTCTTGCGGAAATGGCTTGAATCCTCTTAATTTGTCCCAGCCACAGTAAGACTATCAAAATAACTGTTGAGAGGTAAATCAATACATAAGTAAATCTCATTGATTTAATGTTCATGGACAGAAACACTGCCTGCCCCAGCAGCAACACTATAAAAAAAAACAAAGTCACAAAAGAGGAGACTTGGGTCTACCATCTTGAAAGTACTCCAATCTAGGATGGTTCTGCAACTGGTTGTGTGGACAGGTTGACCTAAATCCAACCATTAGTCCCAAACTTGAGTTGACTCTCTGAATCAGTGGGTTTTATGTAAGCAATTGATTCAATGGGTCTATTTTAGTTAGAAAAAAATAACTGGGTGTTAGTCAAGGATAGGTATCACATTGTCTTGCAGATTTTGCTAAATGCCAGCATTCCTCATCCTACGCTGTGCTGGCAAGAACCACTGGGAGATACAGTCCAACAACTTATGGAGGGTCATGTGATTCCTACTCATGTTTTCAGCCATGCATTCTTTGATACTTGAAGTGTATTAGTTCTAGAGAGCAACTTTTAAATTTCTGAAACATAATGCCCTTCAAGCTATGGTGAAATGTTCAGGAGAGGTGCCACAAAGAAATTACTGGAAAAAGTTTTCTTGGTTTTGTTCCCTAGCTGACCAGGCAAGATAAACATGAATCTCACTTTATGATGTTATGATAGTTGTGTCCTCTCCCATAAGGCAGCTGGCAGACAAATCTTAATTGGGGAAATGGTAAAGTAATTTCCCCTGCACTATGGCCCCAATCGAAATCAATGTGCTTCATGTCTGCTTTCATATACATGAAAAACCAAGTGAAATCCCATTCATAGATTATGTATGTCATGACCAGTTTGGTCTGGAGTATTGCCATGAACAAATGGGGTTGGAAGAACAGTCAAAAAGGTTCCATCTAGGTGGAAGTAATCTCCATGAATGGTGCAAGTGGGAGCTTTCTGCATCTCTGATTTTGAATTGTAGGATCTCTTGGGTTTCACAACTGTGATGACAGTCTCCTGTATTTACTCAACTTACTTTCTCTTCTCTTTCAACCATAGGTGTCTTTCTGGGTCCACCAACTTTTCTCTTGGGTGGTATAAATTCCCTACTCTTTCAAAAAATTAAAGCACTGGTTCATTTTCTCTTAGTGATCTTTTTGACAGAGTGATGTGAAATTTCAGAAAGTCTAGGCGGCAAGACTAATAACTGTTTAATAATAATAATAATAATAATAATAATAATAATAATAATAATAATAATAATAGTAGTAGTAGTAGTAGTAGTAGTAGTAGTAGTAGTTGTTGTTGTTATAGTTACTACCCGAGAGAAAATGAATGAGCCACCTGTGCATCAAATGTAACCAAGGTAAGTTTTAAATCTACATCACAAATGCAGTAATGGAAGTGAAAAACTGACTTAAATGAGTCTCCTAGGAAACCAAGTATGGTCTCAGCTTAGGTGTATTTTACCATTGCATTCAAGAGTAAAAAAGGAACAGAACCTTTGCACAGACCCCATTTGAGTAGAATTTACATTCGCAATGTATGTCTAGTGTATCACAGGGCCCAGATGCAGGGATCGGGGAAAGGTATTGGAAGTTTGTGAGCCTGCCAGACCCCAGCCTTGAAATGAGCAATGAACTGGTACAAATGGAATAATAAAAGTGAACCTCACTGGTATCCATGTATTTCTCTTTGACCAGAATCCTGCCAGGGTCTCACACATGCATAAGTTAACTTACAGAAGCAGTTGGGCATTTTTATCCAATGCAGAATGGCTGCAATCAGTTCAAGTTTGCAAAAGAGAGTTGTGTCTGAGTCCCTACTGCACACAGATGCATACTGTTCATGTATGTGCATATGCATTATGTACAGATACCCATTGCACAGGTATGTGAAAGCACATTTGGCTGCACATTTGGTGTCTTCATTCGACTGGGCAACATTCCTGTTCAGCACAAGGGCTGCATAGAGTCACTAATGAATAACTTCAAATGCAGAGAGATTTGCCAACTTCAGATGCAGAGATTCACCAACTTCAGATGCAGAGATACTAACCTGATGCAGAATCTCAACTTTCCCATTTATTCTGTAACAAAGAATTATTGAACCAGATGGGCCCCGTCAAGATCATGTTTCTCCCCAAATGGTATTAATTTAATGCGGAATTCATCATAAATAGCTAGCAGCCCTAGCTCATCCCTCTGCTCACAGAAATTGCAGGTAACACATTTTGCTAATATTTCCCTTAAAAATCACTTTCTTTTCTGTTTTGGATGAACAGCTCTGTGTCCATTCAAAATGGCATTCTCTTAATGATATTCTACATCCCAGCTATGCCTCCGCTCCCTGCAAAAACACTCACTGTCAAGCTTAGGGCACCCCCTTGTGTCTCTATTTCATAAATGCATGACTGACTTCATTTTACTGTTTGCTGTGTTTAACAGCCAGTAATGTTTGAGTTATCTGAAAGGCATACTCATACTCTACCAGCCTTCAAATAGGGACTGATTCTTAATGGGTGAGGAGAAAAGTTTAATCAAAATCAGGAATGAGAATAGTTACAAATTCTGTATCTCCAGACATCCCTCTCTTCACTTTTCCACATCCAATCTGGACCTAGTTCCATCATTATTGTTGTTAGCATTCACTATTGCAGATATGGATTTGTAACCTAGAATTACAGATCTGTAACTGGAATGTGTGTTCAGTAAGACTTACTGTAAAATTCTGTCAATGCCACCATAGTCCACCTTAAGAGCCAGCAGCCAGATTGGGTAAAGGAGGTTCATTCAGTTTCCAATTGGGGCACAAGGAGGAGAATATTTCCACCTCTTTCTAATAATGAGTGACTCTGAAACAACCAGAAATAGGACCACTGTCAAAAGTCCTTGACACAGCCTCACTCACTGGTGAGATGTGGGTGGAAACATCATTTTCCTCACACCCCAGTCAGAAGCTGAATGGCCTCGTTCATTAAATCCACTGCTAGCTCTTAAAATGTGCTGGGGATACTGGGTCAGGAGATATCACTTAGTTATGTCTCTGTCAATAAGTATCTGCATATGTGCCTTCAAGTCACCTGTCAACCTATGGTGTAGCGGATGTAATTGGAAGACCTCCATTCCTTTCTTATCCTCCTTTTAAAAAAATGTGCATATTCATTTGCATTTTTTAAACCATACACATTGCTTGCATGAATTTTTCTCAATAGATATATGCCAGCTATTGCACACATCTGAAAGGTGCACACTTCATTGTGTGCCCTTTTCAGATGGACTTATCCCCCCACCAGCAGCAGCAAGATGCCTATCACTGCAAGGATTCTGGAGGGAAAAATGTGTCCACCTTGTCAACAATCCAAGACATTTTGACTAAGACAAGTCCCTTGAACCTGAAAACTGTCAATGGATTCATCTTAACTCAAGAACACATACCTATATAGAGGCATGCATGAATCCTACAGAAAGGCAAAGGTTTAAATTCTGTTTGTCTTTTGAGAAGAACATTCCAAAATGTGCTATTTTAAAAATGAATTCAATGGAAATAACTTGAATTTTACAGCATTCAGCTGTGGAAGAAAGCAAGACTGACATTTGCTTATTCCATCAAAGGGCATTGAGTAGTAGATCCTTAAATGTCTGAATTCGAAACCCTGTGTATTTTTTTTTCTGGGTTGCCAAGTCTTTTGTATGGGGAATGCAGAGCTATGTGGCAGAAAGGTCCAGCATGGTCCTCCCTGTACTCAGAATAGATGTCCTGATTAAATGTGATAAAGGAAGAAAGCTAACAATTTTGTTCTCTGCAGCACAGACATTCTCTTCTATTAATTTCAGTCCCATTTTCTAGTTTATCTTGGTCCTTTTGAATTCTGTTCCTATCTTCCAGTGTTTTAGCTACTCCTCCCAGTTTTGTATCATCCACAAATTTAATAAGGATTCCCTCTATCCCATTATCTAAATCACTGATGAAAATATTGAAGAGTGTCAGTCCCAGGCTTCCATCCCAAAGATTCTATTATTCTCTCAAAAGTTTGATAGTAAGATTTTTTCAGATGTTCTAGAGATTGTATAGCACGTTGCTGGGATTCCTCTGTTTGTTACACTCTACCCTGATCTCAACTAAACTCAAAGAAGGATTATACAGCCTAAATTCATAATGGATCCCTTTCAGTTCTAGGAGGAAAAGGGAAAAAAACTGCAATTGGCAATGTTATATGGAGAAAGAACAAGGTATTTCTTTTCTCATCATGACTGAGGTCACCTGGGACATGTGGTTGTACTTAATGCTGTAAGCCCCCTAACCCACCTAAAAACTATGTCCTGCGGATCCTAATTATTTTATATCAAACATAGTGAGCCATAGAGATATACTGGATGGACACGTAGGCAGTAGAGCTATGGAGATAGATCAAAAGAGTAGCTGGTTTTCTGTCACACATCCTGGGTAATCTTGTAAATGGCTCACAGGCCATTGGAATGGATTTTCAGCAGCGATTAGGAGACAATAACTCTCTGGGAACAAATAAATAATGCAAATAGCCTGGAATTTGACACCTTGAGGTATGCATCCCTGGATGAGATAGTCATCTTGCAGGAAACTACAAGGATGTTTGGCTGTATTTTCTTTGAACTACAAAGCTGAAATCCATCTTAATAAAACTGCAGTCATCTGTTTCCCAGGACATGGGTCAACTCTATAACTAGGCTCTTTTCCTTTTCCTTTTTGGAGTTTGGAGTTTTGGAGTTTTTGGTGTTTTGGGGAGTTTGGAATTCTCTCAGATCTGCAAACCATGAAGCTGGTAAGCTCCCCTCAGCCCCTAAAGGCATGGCTGAGATCGTTTTCTCCCAGCTGAAAACTTCTGGATTGGTACAGTATTAAATCAAACGCTTATGTCTCTCTCTCTCTCTCTCTTTAATTTTCACCTCTTTCTAACTTTCTATAGTCTTGTGTGCTTGTTGGAGTGAGTGCAGCTGAGTGATTGTATGGACTTTAACATCTATGTCAATAAAATACTTAAATTTGAGCAATTTGTGTGATTTCTGACTGGGCCTGACCCCGTAAACATTGGATTAAAGATCCTAATTACCCTGCCCTCTTTGCATGGCTAAAGCAGTGCTCAGAGCTAATTTTCCCCACAAGAGATGATTTTGATAGCCATTGGGACTCCCCCTTAAGGGAGCCCCAGGCAAGCAGGGTAACAATGCCACAGAAGTGAATGGCCTTCAATCTGTTCCCTGGAACACCACAAAAAAAGAAAAGAGCAATGTATCCATTTAAAGTAACACCACATTTCTGTAGTCTCGGTCAGGGAATAAGTTCACCACTTCCCTTTTCTAAGCTCCTAAAAGCACTTTTCAGATTGTTGATGGATGTCCCATAGAATCTAAAGAGCTTTTCCTGATCCTCTTGGTTGACACATATATCCTTCCTCTCTTCTTCCTCACCAAAACCACTCTGGGCATTGTGCCTAATTCTTCCTTCTGCACTACTCAGTATCCTTCCCCAGGGAGAAAGAGATCCATCAACTCCTTATCGATCCCAATGCTGTCAGCATAATTTCCTCCTATCGATTTTCTTTTTGCACTCCTGCCCCACATTGCTGGATAGAAAACTCTGCAGGTCCCTTCAAGATAATGACAAAGCTTGAAAGGGTCAAGAGGTCACCCAGCACAGAGAAAAGGAGAAGGAGGAGGAGATTAACACCAATTGTATCACAGAAAGAAAAAAAACCCTTTGTTTTGCAATGGCGCTAAACACAAAGACAATGTAGACTTGCAGCTAGTTAATGATAAACTGTTATAATAGAAGTGTTGCATTCTTCACCTGTGATAGCCATGTAGAGATTGTCATTGAAGTCAGAGAAAATATGTATCCAAGAACACTGACCAGAAGAGAGCAATGGAGAAAGGAGGTTGAGGCATGGGACATTAGCTGCTTCCTCCCTTCTTGTTAACCTCTTAGCCAGGGAAGCTGCAGTTGCAAAGAATCCTACATTGTATGTAGGATTGACCCTTTTAGATGATAGATAGATAGGTAGATAGATAGATAGATAGATAGATAGATAGATAGATAGATAGACAGACGGAAAGACAGACAGACAGACAGACAGATCTCCTTTGAAGCCCAGCAATGTGTCCAGATATATTAAGAGAACAGAACCAACAAGCATAAGAAGAATTATGCTCCCATTTTCCATTATTCCAGAACTATAATGACCTCAGTATAAAGAGACAAATTCTCAATTTTTCTGTTCTCATTTGCAAGGACAAGTAATTGCTATAGGTTTCTGCTGAGTTCAAGACAAAACATATCCAGAAGTATGACAAAGGATTATCTTCCTCACGTAGTTTTGTTTCACACACACACACGGGAAAGAGAGAGAGATTTTTTTACTCTTTCCTACCCCTGTTGGGGATGCTCATAGGCTAAGATCCTAACTCCTACATGGTCAAGTGAGGCGTAAGAGTTACACATGCAGAAGTCCCTTTCCTCTATCTCCATGACTCACTATTACTTTGTGATAGCTCTCCCAGCCATCTCGTTGCTAGTTGGTGGGATCAGAGAAGTATCTAGCTATGTTCCTGGGCAAGGTATGGACTGGGGATGTCTTTCACCAAGTTCCATTGGGCACCTCTGGGGGTGGAGGTGGAGGATTATACCCATGGTCGGCTTTTGGCTATAGCAACACAGGCTGACACTTCTTCAGTCCTCTTCCCTCTTCCCCAGCAACAGAATGGCCTTGGTGAGTCCTGGCAGGGGCTTTGGCTGTTGAGGAGAGAATAAGAGAATAGCAGCTTCTGCAACTGCTGGGAAAGAAAAGTAGAAATGCAAATGTAAAGTGTATTTACACTTGTGTACATCACTAGCATGATACTGGTTGTTACTCCAAAAGGTGGGTGCCCCAGAGGTCCACCCACAATGCCAGTGCCTCTGTGGAAGGTGGGGAATTATTAGCTCAAAAAGGGAGGCCTGTGAAAGGGGGGTAGCCTTACAGGATCTTTTCGCCTTTGTATACCAGTACTAATGCAGAGATGCCAGTGGGAGATTAAAATAATGTTTTACTGAGGGGAATTCACAAACACATGCAAGATTCAAGCAGTCTCACAGCCACACGAGGCTAACTGAAGGAAAGGAAAGGAAATTGGATAGTGAGGAGTTAGGATGAAGTGGGTGATTTTTACCAGTTCTAAAGAGAAGAAAATTATGGCAAAATGGCTTGAATATAGGAGTCTGAGGGTAGCACAGATTAAAAGAATCGAGGAGCAAATGGATGGAGAAACACTCCTATGTGCATCCAAGGTACTACAAATTGTTGAGCTTGGAGCCCAGGTTTAAATATCCTTTTTTTTTTTTTTGTCCTGAAGGGGAAGGTGTTAATGGCTTTCTGGTAGAGCAAATAAAAGGGTCTGGAGCTGGCTAATGGTCTTATTAGGTGACAAAGCATTGATGGGAGTCATGATAGCTTCTTAATGTCTGGACAGGTGAGGAAACAAAGGGGGAAGTTCAGCAGGAAGGAAACTACAGGACAGTGGTCATTGTTGTTTTGTCTGGGAGTTTTGGTGGCTATTGTTTTCCAGGTTTGGGCCATTGAGTGGATCATCTTCTCGAACTAATCCTCAGCGAACTTATTGTTACCCCACTGGCATAACCTATCCCGGGGACTATAAATCAGATATGCCCACCATGCCAAAGAGGTGGCCCGGATGAGCACGTAGGCAAAGAGGTTGAACAACTGAAAACAGTTCAAGACCAGAAAAATTCAAGACCGCATAGCCCAAGGAAATCTCAGGCAATATGCATCTACATAGATAAAGGGTCCTCAGCCAAGAGTAGCCAACTTGAGGGGATTAGTGTGTTTTCTGCAGGTTGAGCAACTGTGATTCTGGAAAAATCCTACAAGGCAAGGTCCATCTACATAAACTTATGCTGCAACCCTTTGCAACCGCAACCCTGAACACTTGCAACCCAGCATAAACCAATCATGCAAACAACCAAGTTGCCATTGTATGGCATTCCTTCCTTCGTTGTGACCGTTGTTCTCCCCGGAAGAGGGCCTGCCCTCAAGGTATGTTCTGCCCTATAAGTAGTCCTAGTTTTTGAGGGTCTCTTCAGAGAACTCCCCACCATGCTAGCAGACCGGCACTCTGTTAGTTGAGTGATCCCCTCAGCCATCTCTTCGCTGAGCTTCTCATCAATTCCTAGACCATAGACTTCAGGACAAGTGCAGTATTACTGCCTCTACATTCCTTTTGCTATATCCCCTATCCATTTTTCACCTCTTTTCCTTCTCAATAGGCCTTGTGTGAGAGAGTGAGTGTGTTGGTGCATAAAAATATATCCATTTAATAAAATTCATCTATTTAACACATTTGTCTGGCTTTTTGGCTTGACCTGACCCCGTAAAGTTGGGTAAAAGATCCTGCTGGTTACCCAGCCCCTCATTTTGCTATAACCAGTGCTCTACTGATTTCCCCAACCTTTATAACTTGGAGCAAATCAAGGTGTCCCCAAAAAGGACCCCCAGAAGTCAGGGTAACATTATGACCTGGCCATGCCTTGAGGTCCCTTCTGACCTACTTTTGCACATGTACAGCCAGTGCTCTTTTCCAGCATGGCTTTTCAGCCATAAATGTATGATTTATATTTAGTGCCAATTAAATAATGTTAATTGCCAATTATGCCATATCATGGAGTGGAGGTGTACAGAATGGTAACAAAGTCATAGATTGCATTCCTGGAGGTTGGGGGACATGCTGCCACTGTGCATTAGAAATGCACAAAAACACAGGTTCCCTGCTTGGCCTAGGTTATGAACAAAAGCATGAGTGAAAGCAATAGAAAAGGAGATGCTTATAGACCCAGCATGATGTGGCTGCACTGTAGTTGTCTGGGTGGCCTTGGTCCTAAATGAGCTGCAAATGCTGACACTGCTCTCACCTGTCAGGAAGCCTGTTTTTCAACCAGGAAATAACTAGGTAAGAATACTCTTTCTATCCCTAGGCCTTCAAAACAACAACAGTGCGTGCCTTTCATTTACAGTGCCACATAATGAAATTTGTCCTTGCCATTAAATGAACTGCAGCTTTATCCAATCTACTCATTAGTTTGTAATCCTTCTAATTATTTAGCAGTCAGACCAGAATCCACCTTTCTTATAAATGTAGCCAGTCTGTAGCAACTGGCATTTAATGAACTCTCCTTGAATGTATGCCATTAAAAGGTAGCTATATTTGTTGGGAGCAGGGCTGTGGAAAAAGTCTGCCTTGCTTTTGTTGTGCTTCCATAAAGCCCAATTTCACTTTTGTTCCATTCTTCTCTTGTATCAGATGGTGAGGCTGTTTCTCTCCCCTAACATGTGTCAGGGAAATCAGTTTTTAGGAGAAAAGCAGGCACACCTTATCAAATGCCTAAACTAAGTCTGGGTCTTTTGCTTTCCTCAAGAAATGAATCCTGCAGGACTCTAATGAGACACAGATCAAAGTGAAGGAATGAGCAAAACCAAAGCTTTATTATGCAAATACAACACCCCTCCACAGAGTAAAGTCTATGCTAAGGGAGGAGCAAACGAAACAAAGAAACACATACCAGTTTTACACTTTTCGATTACATGCTCATCCGTTATTGAGGTCACCCCATTCACATTTCTCAAGATTCTTCCAGGAATTTCTAGCAAGTCTCACTTTCCACTCTTAGTAAGGCATTCATGGCACTTGTTTATGCACATTCTGCAAAAGTCACATAAAAATAGATATGCCAGTCTGATTCCTCTGTTCCCTAACCCTAACCTTCAGCCCCATCTGTTGGTCTTTCTTTGTGCACCAAAACTCATTTGCGTAGGGACATGGGAGCGGGGGGAGGGTGATTTGCCCCAGGTGGCAATGTTTTGGGGGCATCCCAGCCTGTAGCCATGCCTCCATGCCCCCTGGCCATGCCCCCACAACCCCAGTCTATGCCCGCTTGCCCCCTGTCCATGCCCTGTGCACCACAGCCACGCCTCTGGGCACAGTGGCCATGCCCCTCATGTCATAGTCCCACACTCCCTCCACACACTTCAAGCTCTGCCACTGCCAAAACCACAAAAGCAGATTAATCCTGTGTATGCCATTCTTGCCCAATAGTCAAACTGCATATTCTCAGGTATATTTTTCCAAGCTCAGCAGGAAGTTTTATGTTTGTCTATAGATAGATGGTTACAAAGCCTAAGGTTTGCATCCATGAGTCAAACACCATTTCAGTCTTCTAGCCCAAGCCAGCTAAAGCATTAGCAAACATGGCTTCCTTTAAGCTATATGATGACCCTAGGTCTTCTCATCGCATGCATTTTATAATGTCCCTTTTTGACACATTTGATCTAACCTCTGTATTTTTGTATATATTACCCTGTTGTCTATAAAGTGTGAGTGTATTTTCCATATGCATACACTTTTAGCCATTCATATTTTTAATGTATGGTTGTGTGCATGTTTTAGTCCTCTGAAACACAGCACAAACACACAGACCTGCACATTTCCCAAGCTGTATGCACAAGTCTTGAAAGGTACAGAAATGTATTTTCTGCATGAATCTTGAGTCAAAATAAACTCTTTTCCATCCCAAGTTTAGTTAGGATTATCTCTCCATCAGCCTCACAGTGCATCTCTGCTAATCTTCTGGATTTTTCCATTTTCTATTGCCAGTAATTCTCTACCAAAGAACAGCTTCCTTCTCCACTCCAAAAATAAGTAAGTAAGTAAGTATATAAATAAAAATCCATGTTTAAAAACCATGAAGTCCCATTCTACACCTACCGATGCCTGGAATAGCTCCCCTAAACATCAGTCTTGGCTCTGACTTAATTCATAGAGTTATAACATTGAAAATTGGGGTCTGGTTCATTTTATAAAAAAGATCAGACAGAATGCTGCCTGTAGATGTCACCTCATCTCTCTGTTTCTGCAGAGGCTAAACATTTGCTTCTTTAAAATATGAAAGTGGGGAACCACCATCTGGTATGATTAGGATCTGGGTAAAACCCTGGTAGCAGGGCAATGTGACATCCTTACCTAAGTGTCCACTTATGGAATTGACTTCAGCATTATCTCCAGATTGCATGTGCAGAGTAATGTTCTGAATGTGCAGTTCCATGCCCTGGAGAGCAACCTTATTTTTCTATCTCCAGATGGAGACCTGCATTCAGGATGGTTCATAGTCACCACTTCTTAGATGTCTCTCACCATCCCTCTCTCTTTCCAGCCAGCTTATGGCCATAGCAGCCTCCTAGATATTGATGGGGGGAGTTGGGTGGCAGGCAAGGTAATAATGGCTAAGCCCTCACACAATGTCAGCAACAAAACATACACACACATATGCAACCCCAAATTACACATGTGTATGTCACCAGTGGGATTCCAATCCGCATTCTAAATTCTGAACAAATGCATCACCTACCAACAGAGCCACCAATTCACAAAGGATGACTTTCAGTTTATTGGACCTTTTCTAGCCTGTTACTGATTCCAAGAAATCTTTGCAAATTCCTATTGATTTGCACTCTAAGCACTTCATCCATAGGCACACAAGGTAAAAATGCAATTAGAGTAATAAAATTGTCATGTCCTGCTTCCAGAACCTGGGCTCTGATTCAGAGTCTGAAAGAGGGGGCATGCTAGGACCTGCTGTACAGAAGGAGGTTACAGCGCCACAAACAGAACAGTGCCAGCTCCAGCAGAGAGACCTGCCCCTTTAGAAACAGAAGATAACTTATCTGTCCTCACCTTTGCCGAGCATAGACAGCCAAGAGAGAACCTGCACCAATCCCAGAGGATTTATAGCTGACAACAATTACTCAGGCAGCAGCTGCCTTAAGCTACTGACCTATATATGTGCTGCCTTTCCCTTCCAGGAGTTGTCAGACCTTATCTGACCTTGCTGGCTGCTGGATATCTTGCTGAACTCCATGCCTGACCTTGGACTTATTCCATTGTCTTGGAATTCTGTTGGACTTTATTTATGACCTTGCTTACTGAATAAAAGTAAGCAACAAGCTGTTGCTTATGAGTTTGTTTATTTGATCTATCAGCCATGCTGCCCTGACTGAGATAGGACAAAAATTATTAAGACAATAGCTGGCCTCCTATTAGTGGCATGTGCACATTTTGCTTACAGAGGAGAAAGGAATTCAACACTTTGCTTATTCAATGACCCTAATCCTGTAAGATTCTCTTTTATCCTACACCCAATTTCATGACCCTTGGGTGGGTACTGGAGAGCTGGGGGCATTGGAGAAGCATGTGACTGTGTCCCTGTACCCACACAGAAAACAATAAAGTCATTCTTCAGTACCTCCTGAGGATTTTTCAGAAACACCAGACGATGTCACTGTTTTGTATGACTGATTGTAGCCAGATAGCCACATAGCCAGATGTTCCTGCAATGCCCCTTTTCACCATCAGCCACTAAAGATCCATGGAGAGATGGTCCTTACAGGACGAAGGAAAGTCCTGAAAGAGGAGGGAATGAGATATATTATAGATATAGATATATTATAGTTCCGCCTAGATAGAATGTTATATCTGTGAGTGCTGGATCTTAGCCAATAAGAACTTCAACTATGTCATCAAGGAAAGGAAGGGAAAACTAAAAATATATAATATGAGTCAATAGAATTATCCACAAACTTTTGGCTTCCTTGTACTGTTGTGATGCAGTACTTGTCATTTTCAATGTATAAATACATGTAATTAAATATATATTTTAAGAGAAAATGCAGCTTTTCACCCACAATTTAAGGTTTTGTTTGTTTGTTTGTTTGTTTTAAAAAAGCAATTAATGTGCAAACAGAATTTGAGTGATCATAATGGAAGTGACATGGGCCAGAAATAGATGGGTTTACCTGTTCCAAGCCAATGACAGCTGTGGCTACCCTATTAGTCAGGCAATAAATCCTCCAGGTTTTGGTCTGAATTTGAACAAAAATGTCCAAAACGCTAAGCCTATGTGGGGAACAGGATTCAGAACTTTGGATAGTTCCTTTAAAGCGGAAGTGGAATCTTTCCCCCACGGACCACAGATCTTGGATTGTAGCTCTCATTAAACCAGGTCAACATAGCAATTGTTAAAGGAGAGTCATAAGTTGACCAACCCTGGTGTAAACCATTGGCCATCTCTGGTGCATCTTGCTGCATCATTGCCCCGCTGAACTGATGTTGCATCAGAGAATGCAACAAAAGCTTCACTTTCATTGCCCCACTGAACTCGTGTTGCATCACAGAATGCAACTGTCAGTGCCAGGCGGTGGTCAGGCAGAGGCAGGGGAGCTGGTTAGAGGTGCAGGGCTTTAATACAGTCAAAACTCAAAAGTACAAAGCAAGCAGGCTTCTACACAGTCTTAACAGAACTAGTCCTTAATGCAGGCAGGGCTTCTACTCAGTCTTAACAGAAATAAACACAGGCTGTTAAAGTACATAAGGCAGGTTACTTCACCAAGGTGAACAGCAGGACTGGTCTCAGGCGCAGGCAGGAACAAGGCACAGATAGCAGGACCACAGTTGACCAACAGTTGTTGCTCCGTGCCTTCCTCAGCCCGGCTCCTGCCTCAAATAGCCCTCCAAGCCAGGTGCCGGCCAATCAGGCATGGCCATGTGGCTGCCCTCCAAGCCAGGCGCCGGCCAATCAGGCGTGGCCATGTGGCTGAGGGCTCGCAGCTGTGCTGTGTCTCACAGCTGCGAGCTCTCTGCCCATCGCCTCCTCTCCAGCAGGCGTTGAGACCGGCGAACAGCCTCCTTGGCCTGCCGCCGCTGCTGGAAAGGAGGAGGCGAGGCGAAGGCATCAGCCTCCTCCAGATCGGGACCGCAGGCAGACTCCCAGGCCTCCCACGGATTGGGGCCGTGGGTGGGCGGAGCCCTGGGAGCAGGCCCAGGTCCTGCCCACCCCAGCAGGCCGGCCGACATCGAGGGATCCGAGCCTGCAGCCTCGAAGTAAGTGACTCCAGGCCCGGCAGCCTCTCCCATGGCCGGCAGGCCCGCGCCGTCAGCCGCGGCGGCCTCCAGACAAGGCCCGTTAGCCGCAGCAGCCTCCGCACAGGCCCCGTCAGCCGCAGCGGCCTCCAAGTAGGCCCCATCAACTGCAGGGGCCTCCGCGGCATCTGCCACCGCTTCAGCAGCGGCCTCAGGGGCAGCAACAGGCCCAGCCGGGCCCGGGCCCCTGACAGCAACTAAAGCTTCGCTTTCACTGCATGTTGAAAGGGATGATAAACAGTGATTGGTAGAGCATCTTTCAGAGAAGATTTTCCACCATTCCTAATCTCCATGGTGTGAAGTCTTGACAAAATGCTGAAAGAATTTCAGGATTCCTCAGAACACAGTTTGCAAACATCTTCCCTAAAACAATACAGGTGCTGCAATCATAGTTCAGTTAAACAGTTGCTGACTGAAACACTGCTTCTTTGATAAGTCCCATCTCCGTTTGCGTGCAATCTGTTTGTATTCTGCATGCAACACAATATGGTATAGACACTAAGACTGATAAGGAGAAATTCCCGTGGGCACTGATAAACATCTCCACATCCCCCCTCCAACTTTTCATTCACTTGCTACCTAATCAGGATTTGGCAGCTGGGCAAAAATCTCTGTGCAGTCAAACATAAATATGTAAAATAGAAGAGAAAACTCTTTGGTTAATTTTTGAGGAGGCATGGGACTTAGTGGATACCACTGTTACTGTGGCAACCAACCATGACAATGTTTCAGACAAGTAAATTTTAGGAAATCAACTGTTTCAGAAAGGTGTTAAATAAACAGATGGATTATGTCTCAAAATGGCTCTGGACCATTTGCTCTTTCCAATTAAAAAAAGATTTGTGCAGTTTGCACAACACTTGCTCAAATGAGGACTTTGCTGGGAGGATATGCAGTATATTTTCGAGCTGAGACTAGTGGTAGCCAGTGGAGCAGGAATCTGCTCTGGTTTTTAATCTGAACTTTAACTGGACTATCCAA